>MDUD01003033.1:0-24311 GCA_002216565.1 Crithidia mellificae | reverse complement strand
CGGGCGAGGAGGGCGGGCAGCCCGGCGCTGCCGTCCACGTAGCAGTGGGTGAAGACGACGCAGGTCAGCGTGGCGCGAAGCGTGGCGAGGTCGGCAAGGTAGGCGTCCATCTGCTCCTCCCGAGGGTCAACCAGCGCGGCCTGCAGCACGAGGCCCGACTCGTCGTCCAGTCGCGCACAAGGAGGGTGGTAGGGATCGGCGAAGAGGAAGGACGAGGTGCGACTGGCTTCGTTGACGTAGTGGCGTAAAACGAAGGTGCGCTCAGCGGACTGCATCGAGGCAGTATTACTACCAGCCGAAGCGGAAACGGAAGTCTCCTGTGCTGTCGCACCTTCCGCAGAGCCCCTGCTCAGAGGAAGTGAGGAAGAAATGTTATGCGTCATCGCAAAGGGCAAGAAGTGAAACGTCATGAAGTCTTCAAGTTGCTGCACGGCCCGCGCACAGCAGGCGGCGCCATCCGCCGGCGCCGCAAGCGGCAATGCCCCGTCGTCGACCCACGGCAATGTAATGCTCGACGTCGCCGCCTCCACAGGGCTCGGCACACTCTCCGCAGACGGTGCCGGAGAGGGCACAGTGGCGGGAGGAACGCTGTAGGAAGTCCCCACACGGTCCGCTGTGGTTGTCGCGCCTGCGACAGTGGCGGGATTGCCGGTGGAATGGAACCGCCGCACGAGGGGGTAGGTTTTATCCACAGACACGGCGTACCGCGGCGAGGTGAAGAGCGGCGCCATCGGAGAGGACGCGCGCGACACCTTCTCCGTACCTGGCATCGTCGCACCCTCCGTTGGACCGGAGGCGAGGCGAGAGGGATCGCCGAAAAGTCGCGCCTCGGACATGGTGGTGGCGACCATGGTGAACATGCAGCGCAACAGCGGGGTGTAGCGATTGCGGTACTTGCGCAGGCGCTGCGTGACCTCACGCACTGTTTCGTCCTCCAAGCAGCCGGCCACTTCGATTAAAACAGGATAGAAGCACGGGCCGCGGCGCAGCTGGCGCTCCATGACAGCGCCGCCTTCGCTCGTCTGAGCCGCAGCGGTGATGTTGCCGCCAGACATTCCAACAGTCTAATCAAACAAAAAGGGGAAAAAGAAGTTTTGCTTATTGACTTTTTGGCCGTATTATATTTCTAAAATACAATTCCTGCTTTTTTGTTCCCGCCTGACTAGGCAACGGGCTCAAACACAAGAGGAAATGCCAGTTTCTTGTTGCACTTGCAAAATATACAGCGCCGTTGGTCGATGTTGTTTATGTTGTTGTCGATTATGGATAAGCAAAAGGCGGTTGAAGGAAGAAGACGGACAGGAAGAGAAAAATAAAAATAGAGAGAGCTTGCAAAAGCATAGTATCAAAGACACAGAGTCTTGTTGCTTTTAACGTGCGCGCTGATGTGCATAAGAGGCGTAGTTCTCGCAGGTGTTGCGAAGCCATGAGAAGGCGCTGCACCTAACGTTTGTCTGTTTGATAGGCTTTGCAAAACAAAAGGTGCACGTGAAGAAACGCGAGGAGAGAAATGCATCGTGGCGCCTAAATCAATCGGGTTTTCCTGTTAAGTTTGCTGTGAATTACTGTGGGTTTTCTTTTCAATTTGAAAACGGGTTTGGCAACGTGCACTTGAGCAAAGCACGTCTTATTCGCTTTTTATCTGCGAAAGATAAGAAGAAACAAAATTGAAGTTGAGCTCAAGACGCACCAGAAACACTAAAGGAAAAAAAGTTGGCAATCGGTGCAACATCTTTTTCTCTTGAATCAATACCCACCAATGTCCATGTGTCCTCACAGAAGGAAAAGAGGAGAGAGGCTAATACAGTGGGGTAAGAGTCAAGAGTAAAGTAGCAACTTCAGGTACAAGCAATAGAAAAGAAAATACAGTTGTAGTGAGCCCAGTAAAGAAACAAAGCACAAAAGGTCTACAGCGCTTATTCTTATAGGTACAAACGTCTAGTAAAACGAAATAAAAATGGTGAAAGAGGAATGAACAGAAAAAAAAAAAATTCAGTACTCTTGTCACAACAATTTGCAAAGAAAGTGAAAGAGAGGGGAAGAAACAACAAAAACCGAAATGTCTAATAGTTCAGCGTGGTGGGCGTGCACGCCTCTTCGCGGACGATGGGTGACATGGGCATGTCCTCCAAATCCGCCTCCAGCTCGCCGCCTCTGCGGCGGCGCTGCATCGGGAGCTGCGGGCACTGCATCACGCGTGGATGCGCGGTCTGCTGCTGCTGCTGCTGCTGCTGCTGCTCCGCCTCCTCGTCGTTGACGCCCTCACCGCCACCACCGGTGTTGCTCGCCGCACGCGACAGTGCGCGATGGACGTCCTGCTGCGTCGTCGTGAACAGCCAGCTGGAGCCCTCCAGCAGCGCGCTCACACACCGCAGCGACAACACACTCGCACCCGGACCCGCCGTGCTGGTCTGCCGCGCCTGGCCGACGCCGCCTTCGTCGTGCTCGCGTGGCTGCTCCGCCAGGGCTGAGAAGGTCGTGGCGCTCGTCGTCCACTGCTGCACCGCAGACGGGTCCGCCAGCAGCTGCAGCTCCGACGGCGACGGGCGGAGGTACTGCAGGACCTGACGCGCCGTCGGCCGCTGGGTGGGGTCGCTGTGCAGGAGGGCGACAACAAGCTGAATGAGCGCCTGCGAGTACCCGCGACGGCGCAGCTGCTCCACCGGCACCTCGCGGCGCAGCGCGAGAAAGTGGTCGCCGTTGCGAGGCAGCGGCTGGCCGGACATCAACTCGTAGAGGGACATGCCCAGCGAGAACATGTCCCCCGCCTTGAAGTAGCGCTTCTCGTTCAGCATGTCAGCGCACAGGTAGCGGCAGTCCCCCTCGTCCACGCTCGCGTTGCTTGTCTCGTGCCCCTCCGTCCAGTTGAAGTCCACGACGGATGGCCCCACTGCGTCGGCTGCGGTGGCCACCCCCGTGTGCGGCCCCGCCGCGTCTTTCCTGCCCGTTGGGCTGCCGTAGCTGCGAGCAAAGAGTCCTTGCTGTTGTTGTTGCTGCTGCTGCTGCGGTGGTGGCTGACCTTTACCCGGAGACGGCGTGGCACCGCCGTAGCCGTTTTGCGTCTCCGCGCGGGGGCGGCCGTTGCTGTCGAGCAGCACGCTGCACCCAAAGTCCGACAGCTTGTACGCGCCGTCCTTGTCTAGCAGAACGTTGTCCGGCTTGAAGTCGACGTGGGCGATGTTTGCGCGGTGCAAGGCGTCGAGGGCGATGCTCATGTGCGCCAGAAACACCTTCACCTCCTCCTCCGCCCATGGCTCGTTGCGGCTCTGCTTGGCGGCGGCGAGGGCAGCCAGCGAACCACCGGGGCAATACTCGAGTTGGAGGTACATGCGAGGCACCCGGCCTTCCTCCCACGCCGCGGAGAGCTGCACGACGTGTGGCATCCCTCGCACCATCCCCATGATCGACCGCTCACGCCGGTAGCGCCGCTCCATATCCGGCGCCTTCAGCGGGGGCGACATCTTCACCGCGACGTACTCGCCCGAGCTGATCTCCTTGTACAGCGAAACGGTGCCGAAGGAGCCGCGGCCGAGCAGGCGCACCTCGTTGTAGTCGTGCACGATGCGACGGGCGAGGAAGTTGGAGCACTCGGTGTCTGCTTGCGACATGTCCAGCACGTCCTGCGAGGGGTGCAGCAGGAGCTGGGAGAAGGTGTTCGACCCGCCGATCTGCTGTGACAGCGCCACCGGCGTCGCGTAGCCGCCCAGGAGGGGCGAGGTCGGTCCCAAGGCGGCCGTGGCAGTGGCGAAGTTGCCGTAGTGGCCACCACGCAGCGCGGTCATGGAGGCGGAGGGCTGCGAGGGGAAGGCGCTGGCGGTGCCGAGGCTGTTGACGCGGCCACCTCCGCCGAGCGTCTGACCGTAGGGCGTTGCAGGGGTCTCGTCGAGGTCGAGAGCGCTGAACTGCGAGAGCACGTCAGCCGACCGCTTCCGACTGCCCTCGCGCTTGTGGAACTTGAAGGAGAGGGACGGGGCACCGCCCAACGCAAAAGAGGTGTTGTTATTGTTGTTGTTGTTCAACGCGGACGGCGTTGTTGCGCGCGGGAGGGAGGGGGAGGTGGGCGGCATGCCCAGCGCTGTCGTCGTCGTCTGCCGCGTTGACACCTTCAGCGGGGAGGCCGAAGTGCCGCCGCCGCCGCTCATCACCGCCGCCGCCGCAGCGCTCAAGTTTGCGTACGAATTTGTGCCAGCCGCAGCCGCCGTCGTCGCCGCCGCCGTCGTGCGATTCACATTTGTGGTGCTGGACAGCCGAGGGACGAAGCTGAAGCTGCCTCCACTCCCAGCAGCCGCTGCGTTAGGCAGGGCAGACGCCCCACTCACCCCGTTGCGCTGCGAGGAGGCAGGGGTGATGGGGTGAATGGTGCGGCGCTGCTTCAGCGGCGTGGGCGGCGGCGGCGGCTCCCGCACCAGCACCGCCTCTCCATTTCCGCTGCACGACGGTGTCATGGGCGTGCCGGGCGTGATCGACTGAAACCTGCTGACACTGCCGGGGCTAATGTTGTGGAGCGGATCAACGTCCTCGTTTGGCCGCTGCAGCTGCAGCTGTGCGCCGTGGCCCCACTGAGCGAGCCCGTTCACGGGTGACAGCGACACACCACCACCACCACCGCCGCCGCCACCGTTGTTTCCACCAAGAGGGGCCATGGATCGGAAGAGAGAGCGGTGCGGCCCAGCGACGCCGCCACCGCCGAGGCTGAGGTTGGAGATAGACTCGCTGTTGCTGCTGTCGATGTAGGTGACAGGAAGTCCGGTGCGAATCGCAGTACTACCCATACCGCCACCCCTGTTGCTCCTCGGTGTCGCACCTAGACCGCTTGTGCGCGGCTTCGCGTAAGACGTGGTCGGCGGGTGGCGGTTGGAGAGGTCGCGGCCGAGGTGAAGGCTCTGGCCCGCTGGCGTGCTGGTTGACTCACCGTGAATCGCGGAGGTGGGAAAAAGACTTGCCACACCGCCTGAAGGGCCGTGCAGGGTGCTGCCCAGCTGCGTGGACGGCGGCGTGGCGCTGATGCCAGCCCAGGTCGGGGCCGCCATCGCCGGCTGTGGTACAAGCGGTGCCTCCTCTTCGTTGCTGACGGACGCGCAACGTGCAGCGGCAGCGGCGACGGCGGAGTTGTCTGTCTCTGCCTCCGTCAACGCAGCCACCGGCGTGCCGTCCGCGGGCGACGACGGCGACTCTTCTGCGCTCTCGTGGGCAGTGTGGAACATCGAATGCCGTGCGGGCGGTGGGGTGTGGGTGGTCCTATTCGACGCCACAGCAGCAGCTGCAGCACCAGCGCTGCCCGAGGCGGGTGTCGGTGGGACCTGCGCCACGGCACGAGAAGAGTTCTCGTCCTCCATTGCACCGCTTGACGGTTTCCGGGAGAAAATTCTTTTTTTTTCCCTCCTGTTTGGCCAGCAAGTCTCAGCTGAAACTCTTCGAAAGCAAATTTTGCCTTCGGAGAGCACACTGAAGGGAAAGATTTTGTTTTAATCAAAGTTGCTGCCTCCTAAACAGTAAGCAAGAAAATAAAGCAGATTTTTTTTTCAAACAATCGTCGAAGAAGCCAGTGAGACTGGTACTAGCAATTCTAGTGGCGATTGTAAACTGAAAAACAAAAGTAAGTAAAAAAGAAAAAGAGAGGCGGATGGAACAACAAGTGGTGCGTTGCGAAAGCAACACGCTCTTGATGCTCGAATGCACGAAAAAAGTACAGTATATTTCTATGGTGAATAAGTAACTCTTTTTTAGAGGTATATATGTTACAATAATCAGGTGGAAAGCTGAGTAAAGTCTTCACTCCAGGTGAGATTAACTCCGTTGCGGTTAAGAGAGAGGTGAGTTTGTGCAATTGTCACCATTGGTTTCTTTGCATCAGCTGTGTCGCGACCTTTGTGCGTTGACAATACACAATTTTTATTAGAACCTTTGTCTATAATTCGAACTAGCGTGTGTGAAGCTGTGCGTGTACCTTTTCGTGACGCTTTTGTGTTTGTTTCTTTGTTTGTTGATTTTCTCTCTGCGCAGGCCAGGTGCGTCGACACGTATAAAACCTCGCCTTTCAAAAGGTGACGCAGCAGTTCAGGTTATTTTTCTTTCCTCCCTTCAATAAACACAATGCAGTGTGCAGAAGGTTGGTAGGTAGATATGAAATAAGTGCCGTATTCAAGTGAGCAGACAAAGAGGACAAGTGTGCAACAGTATATATAATGACAATTTCTTATAATAATAGATTTGTATCAAATGAGAAAAGAAAATGCTTAGCAGAAAAGATCTAAAAAAAAAAAGGTAGTAAAGCAGGAAAAAGAGGAAAACAAGTTTTGTTTTGTTATCTTTCAGGATCGCAGATAGCGCTTGGTTTGAGATAAAAGATTTACGCCGCCAAGAGGGAGAAACAAAAAAAATAGAGCAGAGGGAACGCAAGGTCTGCTGCCAGTTTTTTATTTTCTCTCTAAAATGGTCCTCTGGGTCAAGCTGGGTGATGTACGTCAGCAGCGCAGAGTCCGTGCGATTGGTTGTCGGTAATGTAAAAATGATAAGCAAAAATAGGAGAAAGAAATGAATAGGCTGGTGTGTTGCGTGTGTGTGTAAGCGTTTTGGAGAACGTTGAAAGATTGACGTGATGTACTGTCAGAAGCTCCAAAAACTTGCAGTGTGGAGAGAAAAGCGAGGAACGATGTTTGAACACAGCGGCATAGAAAAGGAAATGAAGGAGAAAAGGCAGATTGAAGAGATTAATCTTATCGATTGTTTTCGCATTTGCTTAGCATTTTCTGTTTCCGCAAATTAAAATTTCCATTCATTATGCTCAATTTGCCTTGATTTTAAGAATTTTCTGGAACGCTTGCCTTCCCGAAAATTGAAAGCGAAGCGTTGCAAGACTAATGAACGAACATCATTGCAATTACACTGCCTGTGAACCGCTACTGAACATTAAAGGTTTCCCCTGTTCTGCTGCGCCGAGTGAGATCTCACTTGTTCGCAACGTGATATCCGCTGGCACACAATCACAATTTTTGCAATGCGCAGATTTTCTTTTTTTCATTCTCGATGTCATTTTCGCGTATTTGAGTGGGCTTCCGTGACAGACTACAGAAGCTGATGTGAAACAGAGTTTAGGGTATTACAAGAAAAGAGAGAGAGCCAACAGCAACCAGCAAAATTTGGGAAAAATGTAAACATTGCAACTAACAAACAACAGAAGAGGTATCGGTATGAGAGAGAATCGTGCAGTGATCATCTCATGTATTTGTGTACGTCCTCTCAACATCGAGCACATTCAGCACTCCAACACAATACTGCGGCGGCGGTGCCACCTGCAGCACACAACCGGCAAAGAAAAAACTGCGCACTGCGAGGCTTGTTGACTTTCGCATCCGCAGTCGTCAAACGTGCCAGTTTTTTTACACTTGAGTGCAGCGAAGTCTCTAGCGCTGAAGGTCTTGCCGGGCCTGCTGTTGCATGTACTCCTGCCGCATCTTTTCATACATGGCGCGCTGATGCTGCTCGTACAGGCTACTAAACTGAATAAAACTCTTCTTTGCAAAGCCGGCGTAGAGAAGCGCGAACTCCTCCACGCACATGCGCTCCTCCGGCGTCAGGTCATACCCGTCATCCTTGCCCTTGGAAGAGGGCACAACGCACTTGACGAACGCGCGGTGGACGATGCGGTGACGCGCCTCCTGGTACTGCAGGAACTGTTCGGACTGAATGGTGTCCTTGGCGAGCGCCACACCATTTCCCTGGCCCATGGCTGCTGACGCGGTAAATCTGCTAAAATGAAACTAGCGGGTGTGTGCGTGTGTGTGTGTGTGTGTGTGTTTTTGCATCCAAAAGTAGCCAATAAATCGCAAAGGAGGAAAGTGCAAATGAAAAAAAAAGGATGGTGATGAAAGTGGATTCTTTGACAGAAACAAGCAACACAAAGAGAGGTAACATTATAGAGGACAGAAACGACGCCGACATCGTGGACTTAAATTACCTGAAAACGCTTGTTTCGTGTGGAGGATACAATGGAATGCACAAACAAAGAGTGCTCAGCAATTGTCTAGTTCTGCACACTGTTACCAACATCAATTGCGTTTAGGACTGCAGGCTTCATTTCGAAACTTTTTCTTTTGTGTGTGTGTGTACGTGTGCGTTCTGTTAGACAAGGTATGTCAGCTCGCAGAATGCTTCTTGAATCGTTCGGCCGCTGCCGTACTGCTCGCTGCACCGTACCAGTAGCGACACACCAGCAGGCAGATAGAGCGTGGCGACGAGGGTGTGCGTGTAGATATGGGCGGGCTCGCAGCACGGTCGGCGCCGCAGCGCGCGATGCGCCGCCTCCAGACGCGTGTGTTGAGGAAGCCGTGCTGCCTCACGTGAACTCACATCGCAGTTGCTATCGGCGTACGGCGACGGAGCGCAGCCTGCGCGGTGCGCCTGTCGCCCAGGACCTGTGCCGCGGGAAGAGGAGGAGGGAGCGCCAGCAGGCGGCGGCGGCGAAGTCGTGGGTGAACGCGGCTGCGCGTACAAAGCAGTGTGGCTCACCCGCTCACGCAGCCCCGCCACCCGCACCCCTTCCACCCACAAGGAGAGATAATTCTCATCCTCGCTGCTGCCACGACGCCCGCCAACGCTCTTCGTCACCCGCTCTGCGCTGCTGCATGAGTTGCTTCTGCTGCAGTGGCGGCAGTGACGCACCATGCACACCGTTACGGTGTAAATGCCCGCCCGCCGCACGCGCAGATGTGCTGGGTGCACCCACGCAACGAGCTCCACTGCGCGTGACATCCACCCGTAATGGCCCGTGCGCACAGAACACCGCACCTCCTCGCCACTTTCATCGCCGTTCTCGTAAGTGGGGGTGCTGCTGCTGCTTCGGTGCAGCACTTTCTGTCCGCGTGCGTGTGGGGCGCCACTTTGCCGCAGCGTCGCAACTTCATCGCGGTGACTGGCCCAGCTCCCCAGCGAGTACCAGCAGTCCGTGCGACCATCGAAGGCGTGCCACTCCGACCACGGAATGGCGGCGCCAGCCCACTCCGCGCCACCGTGCCGTGTCCGCTGAACGGAAGACGGGTAGGCGTTGGTGAAGGCGGCAGGGCTCGTGGCGGCGTCGTCCGTCCAGTACCATCGCACTCGTCGGCCCGATGAGGGGAGAGGGCTAGGCGAGCTAGGTAGCCCTGTCCACGCAGAGTCCGATGCGTGCGATAGCCTTTCGGAGTGACGGGGTGTAGGATCAGAATAAGCATTGCCGTGCCTATCACTGTAAACTTCACGGTCGACATCATCAGCATAAACTTCCGTGTCGCCAAGTAACTCACTGTTCGACCTCTGTTCTGTACGATTCAGTGGGCTTTGGTATTTTTTCGCCGTAGGAGAGAAAAGAATATTGTAGCTGCGCAAAGCGCTGGTGTCTTGTCCTTTGCCTCGCCGATGCAAAGGCTCCTCCGCAAACCTGCTACGTTGTTTGCTTTCTCCAACGTTTGTTCTTGTGGCATTCTGCTCGCCTCCCGTTCGATCTCCCGCTTGTCCTTGCACCCAGGCTGGTGGAACAGTTTTGAGAAAGTGGCGCCACTGCCGCCGCAGACGGTGAACCTCCTCTAACATGTGCTGTGTCACCGGCGAGTGCGACTTCACACGCGTTTTGTCCACGACGTGGCTCCAGGAGGAGCGCGAGGCCAGCCCGTCGTCTCTGCGTATGGCGTTTGGTGTTGAGGAAGATGCGCAAGAAGAATGCGAAGAAGAGGAGGAAGACCTGGAAGCCGAAGAGAGGGACTGCTGCCTGAGGTGGTCTCTTTTGTGCTGCAGCTTTGACTTGGTTGCTGCACGCAGCTGGCGCTGGAGGCTGTGCAGCTGCCGCTGGAGAGCGTTCATCTGACTCTCCAGTGCAGTGGCGGGTACGGCTTCAGTTGCGTAGTGCCCACACTGTGGCTGCACTTGTTGTTCCTGTTGGCGTTGAGTCTCCAGGAGCCGCACACGCTCCCACAGCTGCTCCAATTCTGCTTCGTGGGCGGCAGCATCGAGGCGGTAGCGCTCCTCCTTCACCGCTCGATCACGCACCAGCACACCCAGACACTCCTGCGTCTGCTCCCACGTGTCCTCAAGCTCCTGCAGGTGCGAGGACTGCGCCTGCAGCGCGGCCGCCAGCAGCTTCACGGTGTGCAGGACGCAGGGCTGGACGTTGCACCACGTCTTCTCTTGCCCACGCTCGGTAGCAGCGATGTCGTGCAGCACCTCCGCAAGTCGCGCTGCTGTTGATGCCAACGTCGTTGCAGTGGTGTCCTCATTTGGATTTCCAAAGGGAGGTCTTCTTTCCCCCGTCGAGGCGGCAGCTTTAACGGGTGTTGAAGAGCCGTCAATGGGCGATGGAGATCGCTGAGCAGGCAAAGGTGCTGACGAGAACGCCAGCGGCTCTTCTTGTGGTAGTGGTGATAGTGGCTGTGCACGTCCGTTGTCAACAGGCTCCTTTTTAGAGGCGTGAGATAAGGGAAGGCGTGTTGTGTTCCGCAGCACCTGCGAGCGCCACGCTGCGTAGTCGTCCATGCTTTGCAGACGTAAAGTACAATTGCAGCTAAAATGTCACCTTGCTGTATGTGTGTGGTTTTCACTTAAAGACGTGACTTAACAAATCAAACTGTCTGACCTGCTTGCACGCCGCAGCGAAAGTAATGTTCTATGAAGACTTTGTAAGAAAAATGCAAATTATGTGTAAGGCGTTTATTTGAAGACTTTGGTAGCTCGTTACAACTTCTTTTCCTTGTTGTCTTAAAATTGTGCTTCGTTGAAGCACTCCCAAAAAAAAACTGCTTGTGTGCGCTGAAATTGTTGTTGCTCGCAATTCCAGCTGATGCGCACATAGCGACGGCATAACAACTCCGAGCGATCAAAACGAGACGAAACGCGGAAAGAACAAAAGAATGTTGAAGTATTTAGTATGCGCAAAATGTTCAAGAAAGCTTAACAATCTGAGCAGTTCTTTTCAACCTTTTTTTATTTCGAAAATCATCTGACAGTGAATACAAAAAGTCAAAATACATCTCTTAAAGCTTGTTGTTATTCACAATATCTCCATCTCTTTTTTGAAGGTGCAGCAAAAAAGATAACGTTAATCTCCTTCATTTCTTCAGCATGCATTAAAAAAACGAAAGAGACCGCACCATCAACGTTAATAAACAGGGATTGTGATTGTCCTACAGCGCCGTTAAAACGCAGCGTAGAAAGAGTTCCTCAAAACAACCAATCATTTAATTCTATTGTTTGCTTGTTTGGTGGATATGGTTAACTACTACAGCTACTAGATGAGAATACAAAGAAAGAAGACAAACACGAAAAGTGAAACAGGGAGAAAATTGGGGGAAGAAGACGATGAGCAACAATTAAACTCGGCGGCGATGCCCAGTAAAAAACAAAAGTTACACATACGTGCAACACGACAGAAAAGAAAAAAGACCATTTGCGAGGGAGACAACTGGAGATGTAAATTATACAAGATAAACATTTCCCAGGTTGCAGCGTTCATCGCCAGAGACTGTTTGCTTGACATCCCTTTACCTCTGCTTTTCCTCGCAGTTCCGTCGCTGACTCTATTCATAAAAAATGTGCTGGGCGTGTCAGTGCTTTCCGCACCTGGGGCTTCTTCTTCAATTCTGCGTACCTCCCCCTCCTCTTTTTTTTTTAGAATTTCGTTTCTTCTTTAGAGTAAACCTGGAAGCAGACACGTCAGCTCAGCTTCTCAAGCTCGAGGTCTTCAAAAGGTGCGAGAAATGGCATCGGTAATGTGCGACGCCTCCAGCTCCGTGTTCCACTGGGTGTACGTCTCATCCAGCACACGGCGCAGCTTCTGCTCCGCGCGCTTCTCCTGAATAAAGTGGATAACAGGCAGCTTGTTGTACACGAACGAGGGCACGATCATATCCGCCCACAGCACGGGCATCCAGAAGAAGAAGGAGTACCACCAGGCGCAGGTCCAGGAGGCCAGGTACCACACGCTCATCGGCTCAAGGTGGCGGCGAGACTCGGTGAGGGAGGGCTGCACGAGCGCCTTCGACTCAGCCAGCTTCGCCATGGCACCACCGTTGCGACGCACGGTGTTGCTGCAGACGCGGCGCATCATCTTTCTTGTGTGAGAAGTCTGAAATAAGGGTGTGAATACTAAAGAACGACCTTGCGGTGCTGGAAACCAAATTAAATTAAACGAAGAGAAATTCAAAAGCGCAGTAAGTTTATGTTACGGTGCGGGTGTGGGTGTGCAGATTCAACGTGGAACGTAAGTAGGTGTTCCTCCGCCGCCATAGGCAATAGCATTTTTTAACAGCGTCGTAAATATTGGGGAAAGGGAAAGGATTTGTACCAAAGGACAAAGGGGACGAAGGGGGAGGTGACAGGAGCATCATTTTGAAACAATAGAATTCTAATCATGTTGTGAGAAATATATTTTTTGTTGCCTGCACACCTATATCTTGCCAACCAAGAAAAAGAAAATTTGTCTTGCACATAGCGAAACTCCTCAACAGCGCTCAAGCCTTATACCAAACAAGTCGCGAATGTACCACACTGGCTGTCCGGTGCATCAAAACGTTTTTTTTTTCCTTCGAAGCAAACGGTTTGTTACGAACCCAACACGTTCTGCTCGTCTTGTCTACTGAGCACTCTCTCGCAGCTTATTCGTTATTATTTTGTGATTTTTGGAAGTAGCATAGGGGTTTGCGTTTTGCGAGCACCTCTAAAGTATCTTTATGTGTGTGTGTGTGTCTGAAAATAGAATAATACGTAAATAGTCCGGAATACAAATATCCAAAGAGAAAGCAGCAAATACAGAGCCCAATACGCTGCCGCCATAGTGCGCTAGTCACAATGTGGTCGTGGTGAACAGAAACATCCTTCGTTGTTATTTTTTTCTTCCTGTTTTGAATTATCTGTTGATGTGTGAAAGCGTAAATTACATCGACATTAATTGCCCGTCACCGTTCTGAAATCTCCAGACGATCAAACTAAAAAAAAAAAATCACATATATGCTAAACCGAAAGTAACAACTACCCGCGAACTTAATAGCGAGAGAGCAAGAGTACCTCCTGTGCGTATGAAAACGAGTTTTGAAGATGCAGAAGCTCAGAAAAATAAACAAGACCAGATTGCCTCGCTGTGAAATCATGTAACCTGCCCTAAGTAAGCATCTGTGTTTTCAAGCATCTCGTAGGTTTTTTTTTCCTTTCAGTGTGAAAAATGCTGTTGCAAAAACGTTTTGTTGTGCGTTGGTGTGTTCGCAAGCGTTTTTTTTCTTTTTTGGCAGACTGCCCACTCAGTGCTGACCCAGGCACCACCGCAGCTGCTCCATCAGCACCATACCCACCGCCACCACCACCGCCATTGATATCCAACGGCGCCACGGCACAACATTTTGCTCTGCCACCTTCTGCGCCGCTTCTTCCACCGTCGACGACGTCGACGGTGACTCACCTGTCGGCTTGTGCCGGCGGTGCGTGCGACGCGGCCGCCCTTGCGCTCCCGCCTCACTTGCCCCCTCCTCTTTATCCTTGCCTTCCGCCACGGCATCATCGGCACCCTCGACAGGGGCCGGCAACTCCCCTGTCATCTCGCTTTCATCGTCGTCCATCCCCGCTGCCGCTCCTCCGGCGGCGGCGCTCTGCTTCCCCGCTGTGCCGCTGCTCTTGTGCTTCGACGACGATGACGACTTGCCGTTCCCTTTCCCGCCCTTTGCCGTGTTCGACGTCGTGCCGCCGTGCTCCTTCCTCGCCTGCTTCTTCGTCGGATCGCCACGGCCGCTGTTGTTCTCCTCGTCGTCGTTGTCGCTCTGCGTGTCGCTGTCGGACCTGTGCGGCACCGTCTCCACCGCACTCAGTGGCTTCGACAGATTCTCAAGAAACGCCACATCCGCCGCGTAGGCCTCGGGCAACACGCGCTTGTAGACGGTGGAGATGCGCTCAACGTTGTAGCGGCGGCTGTCCGAGGCGTACTTGCGCCGGTCCGCCTCGCTGCTCTCCATCGACCCTGTCGTCGACTCATTCGACACAAAGAAGGAGACGAGGGCAATGAGGATGGTGCGCAGGCCCCACATGGGCGACCACTGCTCCGGGTGGTAGGAGCTGTTGGAGAGGCAGATGGCCATGCCGGTCTTGAAGCGGCCACTCGGCGTGCACATCTGAACGCTTGGTGGCTTGAAAGGGTAGTCGGACGGGATCTCGAGGAGGCCGACGTAGCGGCCCCCGGCGTACGGCGTGTCGGCCGGGCCGTCCATGACAAAGTAGCAGCGCAGCATGTTCTGCGGGTCCGCACCGATTTGGTAGCTCGTGTCCTTTTCTTTGGAAAGCTGGCGCAGCTCGATCTGGAGCCGCTTCAGGCACTGTGGAGTAGGCGAGGACATAGTTAGGACCGTGAAGGAATGCGTTCAGAACAAATGGATGAAGAAAAACTTTACAAAAAAAAAATTGGAAGGAGGGAGCACAGAGAAAGAAGTTAGGATATAGGAAAGGTAATATGAGCAGGGGGAAAAACAAGAGAGAAAGAGGTCAGAATCAAGTGAAGGCTAGAAATTTTATATAATAAGTAGGGAAGAATGAAAAACAAAGCACGGCGTATCGGAGAAATGGAAAAAAAAAAAGAGATGAGGCTGAATGAAAAAAAACAATCGACGCGAGACGAAGAATGCAAAAAGAGGTAAAGGGGAAAAAAGTGAGCAGCAAAACTACCGCGCGAACCTGCCGATAAGATCAGCTAATGAATGCTGAAAGGAAGAGGTTGCTTTTTTAAAGAAGCAGGTGAAAATAGTTACTTACTTGAAAAGTAAAATTTGATAAAAAATTTGCTTAGAAAAAGATATGAAAGAAGGCTTTTGACAATTTCTGAAGAAATTAAGAAAGGTAGTCAAGCAAACTAAGGAGGTGCCAGAGAGTGTATGTGCATGAGAAGCTGTAAATGTGAACAAGAGCAAGTCAAAGCGATTCGAAATGTTCACAAAACAAAGGGATTTATCAGCAGATGCCAGCAGGAACAAAAAAAAAAGTTCAATAAGAGAATAGAGTTTACGAGAAGACAAAGAAGACATGAAGACGTTTGCACTCTGAATGTACCTATTTGCACTGTTACTGTGATCGAGTAAGCTTTATCAAAGACGAGGACTACAAGGAGCCAAAATTGGCGGTTCGCTGAAAATCAGCAGGGCCGCACCCGAAAGCAGTGCATACAAGCACAAAAAAAAAGTCTTGCGGTCACTGATTGTGCCTTTACAAAGGTCACCACTTTGAAAAGCCATAAGGATGGCATTAAATTCTTTATTAATTTTTACTTCCATTCTTATTGTGTACACGGTTATTAAACGCGAAGCATCGTCGATGCCAGTACATGCTCGGGAGTCCCACATAAAGACCTAACTTGAACTTCCACTTCGGTGCCTGCTCAGAAACGGAGAAGAGCCTCGAAAAGCACTTCGTTTGCTACGCAGAGGGTGGCAACTTAGAAAAAAAAAATAAACAACCAAAACGCCAATTGCACAACGGTTGCCGCGCGGCCGCGGAAACGTGCAACTTGCCCTTCACCCTCATTCACAACGCCATCACACGTGCCTTAAATATTAGTGTAACGCTCATCAGCCGGACGATCAAAGTCGACGAGCAGCTCGCTAACACTCCAGTCCTCGTACGTGTTATCCGGCAGTACGCGTCGAATGATCAACGGTGTCAGCCGCTCCCGCAGCTCCTTCACGGCAATCGTCAGCGGGTCCGTCTCCCCCTCCAGCGCCACCGCCACAGGGGCGTTCATGCTGATCTGCAGAGCACGCGTGCCCAGCACACGCGCCCGCTCGTACTTTGTCATCACCGCGGTGGTGACGCGCTCGTTGATCCCGCGCGCCCGCGCACCCTTCGCGGCCTGCGCGTTGCCGGAGAGGATCACGTTTGCCGCCACATCCTCCGGCAGCTGCTCGCCATCCTCCTCAAACTCTTCGTCTTGGTCCTCGCCGTCGGGGCGGTTGAGGTCACTCCCGCTATCCTCCTCATCGCGATCGTCGCCGAGGTTGAGGCTAAGGCGGTCGTCCTCGTCGTCGTGGTCGGACATGGCTGCGCGGAAAGGGAAGTGTAAATGTTGTTGTGTGTGTGTGTGTGTGATTTCGCTTTGATTTGCTCTCTTTTGTAAATGCTAAGAAAAGCGTCCTTAAAATCAATGCGGTGATACCGTGGCACGCAGATGACGGATGCAGTCGTCTGCTAGGGTTTACTTTTCCTTTTCTGACGTGCAATTCAAGGCTATTTAAAAGAAGGGCAGCGCCTCTGTTTGCTTCTATGACCATTTGTTGCGTGGAAACAGATGTTGATTGTCATTAAAGTGAAAAAAGAATCCAGGTAACAGGTGCAGAAAGAGCAAGAAAATCAAATAGAAAAAAAAAGCTGCAAAAACTGTTGTTGGGCAAAGCACTAAAACTTCGAAGTCTCTCCGCTTTTGAAAAAAAATCTACCTGACAACATTACTTTGCCAAAGTATCACCGCAACTTCATAAAGCATTGACGATACGTCCCTTGTTGAACACCAGTCAAGTGTAACAACATCTGTTAAATTGATAGAGAAGAAGTGCTTTCTAAAAAGAAAAAAGGTCAACGACTTGCTTTGCGCTTGTGTGCATGTGCCATTAGTTCTTTATTTCTTATGTGAAGAGGGACCTGCTGGAAAGGCCTGAGCAACACTTGAGCAGCACAACCGAAAAAGAAGACCCTAAAGAGAACGGATTATCATGGATACGAAACCGTCAAACTAACTTGTCGACCTTTCGCCTTCGTCGTCGACAATGCACGCTACGACACTGAATTTAGCGACCGCTGCAGTCCGTCAAGCACGTCAGCGAGGTACACCCGCAGCGCCTCGTCATGCAAGCGCTCCTCCTCCGCAGACGACGCCGCGCGGAGGCCGCCAACTCCACCACCACCACCACCACCGAGTGAGCCGGTGGGGAAGAGCAGCGGCACCTCGGAGAGCTCCGCGATGGTCGCGTGCAGGGTACGGCGCGGGTCATCTCCGACAATGCGCGGCTGCACACCGTGCGCCTCCGACACCACCCACCCACCTCCCGCGTTCTCACTACTCTCCTCCTCCTCTTCTTCGCCGCCCTCGTAGTCCACGGCTCCATCGCCGTAGCTGCCACTGCTGCTAACGCCGCTATCATTACGTGGACCACCGCGCCGGCACACCCACGACCCACCGCCCGCCGTCGCCATCACCCCACGCTGCACGCTGTGCGGGCGGGTGGTGAGGAAGTGCGCGCGAGAGTCCTGCATCGTCGGCGCGTCGCTCGGCAGCGAGCCGTCGCGCAGGAACTGCGCACGGGCGTCGTGGGTCAAGTCGTAGTGTACGAGGGCAAATTGGGCTCGCAGGCCACCGAGCTGCGGCAGCACCCGCGAGACATCCGCGGCGTTGCGCGACTGCAACACCTCCTGCACGATGAAGGCGCGCTCCTCCTGCGTCAAGAAGTAGCGTCGGCGGTCTGCCCACAGAATGAGCTGATCGGTCCACAGCTGACGGCGCAGGTGAAGCTGCTGGACGGCGTGGGTGTAGACGGCGAGGAACTCGGCCGCCTCTGCGCGCAGGTACAGCTTCAGTAAGCGGGAGATGAGGGGCGCGGTGAGGGGGACTTTGTTCTCATCCATCCGCGTCAGCAGCTCGGCGGCGCGCTGCACCGGGTTCATGGAGTTGTGTGCGTCCTGCAGCAGGCAGCCAAAGTAAAACTCATCCGTGCAGTGCAGCACGCCGGCTTCTTGAGCAGGGAGGAGATAGTTCTGTTCGAATTGGGGCAGTTGACACTTGGCGAGGGCGTTGAGGGACGTCTGAAGCAGGTACTCCAACGTCCGCCGCTCGGAGCCGCCGCCGCCATCGCTGCCACTGACGCCGCTGCCACCGCCGCCGTCCGTGCCCAGCGTGTCAAGCTGCTGCCTCGCGTAGTCGTGCGCCGCGAGCACCACATCCGCCGCCCGCGCCTCGCCGGCGGAGATGAGCAGCAGCGTCCACAAATTCACCTTCAGCTGCGCGATGCACCCCGCAGCGAGGAGGGCGCGGCCGAGTCGCACGATGCGGCGATTGTCCTTTGCCCCTTGCAGGGTGAAGAGGAGGCGGTGGAGGAGAAAGTCCGTGAAGAGCTCCCGACGCGGGGCAACGTCCCCCGACCCTGCGGCAAGGGCCGCGTTGTCCGTGTGCGGCGGGACGACACCGCTGAGCGCGGCAGAAGCTGCAAGGGACGCATGCAGCGGTGGTGGCGCGGGTGGCGGCAGAGGAGGCGCCGACAGACCGGGGTGGAGAGACGGCGGTGCTGCCGGGGGCGGCGGCGGCGGGGCGGGCACCGCCGCGGCGGAGGCCGCTGCGTCGCCGGCGGTTGATTTCGCGGCGGACCGGAGCAGCGCGGGGCGTCCACCACCGCCTTCTTTCCCCGGTGCCTCTTCACCTCCCCTACGCGTCCTCTCCGCGGCAGAGGTGGCGGCTTCCACCATGATCACCTCCGCGCCGCTGTCGCCGCCGTCGTCGAGCGGGTCGCACCCGAGAAGCCGCCGCGCCTCTGTAAAGTACAGCATCGCCTCCAGCACCAGCTGCCCCGCCGCACAGGTTTCGATGAGGGTTCCGTAGAACACCTGCACCTCGTCCGCGTCGTACAGTCGCGACGGCGCGTTTGCCTTCGCACTAGGAGCAGTAGCTGCAGCCGCAGCAGCCGCGGTGCCTGTGACGGACGTGTCAGCAGCTTCACGCGGGATGCCGCCCTGTTGCTCTCCCGAAAAGCCTTGCGGCGTGGCCTGCGGGGGCATCAAGAGACCTTCCTCCTTGCAGAAGTGGAAAAAAGCGAACTCGCCATCGTCGCCGACGGAGGCGTAACGCACAAAGTGGATGCCTTTGCGCAGAAGGTCGTGCAGCTGCGCCGCCCCTCCCTCCCCTTCCTGTTGTTGCTGCTGCTGCTGCGGCGGCGGCGGCGGAGCAGAACTCTCAGACGACGAAGACACACCAGAACTTGGAGGAGAGGAAGCGGTTATTGCGGCAGACTTGGGCCCTTCGCCGGCAAAAAAGGCTGCCACGGCGCGGCGAGCCGCCGCCACACGCTGGCAGGCCTCCAAGATGGCAGCAGCGTCGGCGTATGCCTGCTCCGCGCTGCCCTTCACTTCGCCACCGCCCCCGGCCGCCTCCATGCTGCGGTAGAATTCCGCTAAACAGATGGCCCGCCAGAGGCACCGCACAAGCGACAGTTCCATCATCGTCTCTTGCGCACTGCGCTGGATGAGGTGCCCACACGCAGCAGCTTCTGCTGGACTAGCAGGGGTGGTGAAGGGAGGTGTTGAGCTGGTTGGATTTGTCGGTTGCAGTGGCGGCGACGGCGAGGAGAGCGAGGCGGGGAAGGGCGCGAGCAGTTGAGAGACGCAGTAGGAGGCCATGCGCGTCAGTTCAGCAGAGCTCTGCATGGCGTACGCGCTGTCCACAACGAAGCTGGACACCAGCACAGCGCTGTCCGTCATTAGATTGCCACTCGAACTGCTTCTTGATGTGGCACCGGTGCTGCTGCCACTAACGTGACTAGTCCTCGCTAGGTTGTTGGCAGGCGCGCCACCTGCGAGAGTTGTGGCTGCGTCACCTTGAAGGCCACCGCCGCCGCTGGCAGACCTAGCCGCTTTCGGATGCAACGAAAGCGTCGAGGCGGGCAGGTGCTCTCGTGCGGCGTGATAAACGTCCAGGCACACCTCATGCAGGCCCGCCACGTGTGCCACGTGCAAGTAGTCCTGCAACGCCTTCATCGGCATCTGTGCCATGCGGTGCGGCTTCATCACCTCACGCAGGTACGCGTAGAGGAGGGGCCGCTGCGCAGGGGCAAAGTTGGTTCGACTGAAGCGGTGCACGCGCTGCCCCAGCTCGTCCACCGTCAGGACAGAAATTTCGTGGAGAACTGTACTGCTCACGGTGTTGGCAGCGCTGCTGGTGATGCCTCCGGAACCCGTGTGGAGGGCCGCCGCTACCTCGGCGGTGCGCACGACGTGAGGCATGAAAGGCGTTCGCAAGGCGCGTGAAGGGTGGAAGGCGGACGCGCTGGATGAATTCGACAGTTGTGCGAGCGCATTCGATAGAAAGTCGAGTGCAAAGGTGTCGCGAGCGGGAAGCGTGACGGCCGACCGCGTCGTCCGTGACGTGACACGCCGCGCCAGGGGCTTCGCCGCACTCCACCTGCGCATTATTATTGTTCTTCTTTTCCCGACGGGTCGCACGCGTGGTGTGACAAAAGCGAGCGATGTGTACTTGTTGGCAGTGCCGATGTGTCGGTGAGCAAGGAAGGCAAATAAAAAAAAAAGGCAAAGCGAACGAAAAGGAAAGTGGAAATAAAGGAGATTTGGTTTTATTTAAAAAAAAATAAGGAAAATTGCGAAGCGAGCGATCGGAACAGAGTCAATCGAGCACGAATGTAACACTACCGTTCACAGATCTGCATTACACCTGTCTCGGCATTTGCCTCAAGAAAAGATCTACCTCATTGAGGTTACGACAGGATCAGTTCCAAACCCATTCATTTCAATCTTGCTGTTTAGCAAAGTAATTATTTTTTTGTTTCATTTCTTAAGGGTTATACAAGCATACGGATGGAAGCATCTTATTGCAACCGGAAAAGTAGTAATAAACAGTCAAATTAAGAGCAACGAGCTCTGCTTACAAACATGCGAGGGAGACGCCGCAGTCGGCGTTTCTGAAAGGCATAAATCAATGCTTATCGGTAGAGAGAGCTCTAAAACATGAAGCCGGGAACAAGAAAAAAGTAAAGAGAAGGGCCTAATCGTGTGCAGCATTCTCGCTTCCTCTTACTCCTTTTCCTCCTCTTCATTGCCCGCCGACGAGGCCGGTGGAGCGGCAGGTGGAGCTGCCTCCTTTTTCAGTCCCTTCAGCGCTGCCATGATATCCAGCAAGCTCAGCTTTGTCGGCTCCGGCGGCGGTGGCACGTCGTCTTCCTCGTCCTCCTCGCCTTCGTCGCCGCTGACACCGTCCACGCCCTCGGCAGTCGCCCCTCTCTGCACCGCCTCCCCTCCGGTGTTGTCAACATCCTCCGCCGCCTCCTCGCCCTCCATTTCCTCCATCTCCTCCCCCTCCTCCCCTTCGTCTCCTTCCTCCCCCTCTTCCCCTTCCTCGTCGCCCGCCCCGGCCATCGCCCGGTCGTTCTCCTCGTCGGCCATCGCCTCAGCCGACACGCCACCCGCCGTGGCACCCTCATCCTCCTCCGCCGCGGCCTCCCCGCCCACCGTGGCCGGCTTGGGCGGCTGGGGTCGACGACGCGCCAGCACGTAGGCGCGGAAGAGGTGCTCCAGAGGGCCGTTGTGCCACAGCTGCCACTCCGCGCTGTTCGGGCTCTCCCGCCGCCGCCGCACCCACGCCGCCCACACGCCCTCCTCATCCTCCAAGTCGCCGTCGTACCGCACGGCCGGGGCAGGGTCGGAGGTGTTGGGCAGGTCGTACACCTCCTGGTGCAGCAGCCGGCACACGGGCTGCGGTGCGCCGCCGCTGCCACCGCCGCCGTTGTGCGCGCCGTAGCCGCGGTGGTTGCTGTTGCCGCTATTGAAGCCGCGGTTTCCTCGGCCACGTCCTCGGCCGCCACGACCACCGCGACCACCACCCCTGCCACGCCCCACAAATCGCGCGCCTCCACCGCCCGCCGCGTTGTGGCCGTGAAAATGATTGTTACTGCTACTGTTACTGTTATTGTTATGGTTGCCGTGGAAGTGCCCCATGCCCAGCGGAGAGCCGTGCCCTTTGCAGAGGCCCATGAGGTACGCCAGGCAGAGATCACCCGGGGCGTTGCGGAACAGACACGTCTCGCCGTGCAGGCACGCACCCCACACACGCAGGCAGGGGTGTGTGGGGTGCGCAGCAGCAGCAGCAGCGCCGCCGCCGCCGTGCAAGGCGTCGTCCATCGTCGGCACGCCACCGCGGCGGTTGCGCTGATTGCCCGCACCGCCGCCACGACCCGCGGCGATGTGCATCGCGATGGCCGGCAGCTTGCCGAGGTTGGTGGCGCGGTCACCGCCCGTGAGCATCGGGGCAGCCATGCGTTCTCCCGACGGCGCGACGGCCTCGGCGGGTCGCTGGAGCACGTCCTCCGACACCTCCATCACCGTCGCCGGCCGGTAGTTCAGCCACGACAGCAGCGACGGAAAAGGCACGACGCGGCTCGGGGTGAAGGTGCGAGGGCGAATGATGCGGGTGAAGCACGCCGTGCAAAGCGTAATGCGATTCTTCAAATCAATCGCCACGCAGTCGGACTGGATTTTGTCCCGCTTGCACTTCACACAACCAAAGCACACCCGCTCGGGGAATTGGTAGAGCTGGGTGTTGACCGCCGCCTTTGTGTTCGCGTCCGGGGGCAGCCGCTTCACGCGGGGACGGAAGGAAGTGACGTTGTTAATCGTCAGACGAGGCGGTCCAGCATTGTTGTTGGTGCTGCTGTTGCTACCTGGTGGTGCCCCATGGAGCCCTCCTGCCACCCCGCGTGCGATGACGGCCGCAGCGGTCGAGGAGGAGGCGGTGGGGGCGAGGGCAGTGCCAACTGCGCCAGATTTTGTGTAGGGCGCTGAGGTCGACGGCGACGGCGACGACGCGGCGAGGCCGTGCGACGACTGCGGCTCCTTCGGCATCGTAAAGTGACACACAGACACACACGCACACGCGACGAGATACTTAAGCGAGCACCGCTCGTACACTGTGAACCTGTTGCAAGGAAAACGAAAAGAGGCGAAGGGGTGCAACACCCAGTAGACAACTTTAATCCTTGTAGGAACACAATATTGATACCTTCCGCAGACAGTTAGCACAAGCGCAAAGTCCGCTTTGTCAACCCCTAAATTTTGTATCGACAAGAGGCGCTGCAATTTGATCAGAGAAAAAAAATCAAATAAAAATGTTTTTTTTTTCAACAGGTCGAGAAGGAAAAACAAAGTGTAGTGTGTATCTACGTTTTCTCAAAATGTAAAGCCTCTAAATACAAAACAAAATGGTGCTTTTTGTATCACAGCACAAAATGATGATGAGCGCGATGAAGAAAAGGGGAGTGCAAGTAAGCGAGAGAGAAGAGGATGATGATCATTCAAAAGACATTAAAACGGCATTCTTTTTTTTTTTTTGAGTCCGATCAGCACAAGTTGTAACGCAGGAATGCAGCAGTCAGAGAGGGAAAATCAAGTTTGCTGGCACTCCAGCGCGCAGAAAAGGGTAGCGGTAGTGTACAAATTAATATCACTACCTTCACGTATTCATATACTCTTCGAGTCAACGAAATGAATAGAATTAACCTGCTTTTGTTTTTTTTTCCTCGTCAAGATAAAGAAAGTCAGGCTTTCATGCGCTACCTCTCTACCATACTGCATGGTTTGGAACCTATTGCTTAGGGTTTTCTACCCTCGCAAGGTCCTCTTTTCCAATCGCACGGATCTAAAGCGTTTCATCACTTTTTGTCCAGACTAGAGGTATTTTTTTTGGTAAAAATGAGTTGATAAACGAAAATAAGAAAGCAAACCTTGAAAAGGGTAAAGAAGACGTTAAGAGAAAGGGGGGCAAGGAAGAAAAGCACACACAAAAAAAACTTGCGCAACAGGAAAACACGCAGAGTTGAGTCTCCTGGCCTCTAGGATATTTTTTTGCCCATATGCGCGCAGTCTCTTGCGTGTGCAAACCTCCCCATTACCACCGTTTGTTTCACGTTCCTCTCTATCTCTCCTTACGCGTAGCCGAACTTCTTCAGCACCTCCACGTTGTGCTTCGGCATCTTAGCCAGAGCCTCCTTGCGGGCCGACTTCCACGCATCGCGCAGCTTCGCCTGCTTCTTGTGGTGGCGCGTCGCCTTCTCCACGCGGGCCTTCTCCAGCTTCGCCACGACGTCGCTGTACTTCCAGCCAACGTGCTTGCACATGTTGCCCAGCACCGTGTACGGGCGCTCGGCGCGGTAGCACGCGTGGCGCTGCGCGCGCGGGATCACGACGCGGCCGCCCGCGCGGACGACGTTGGCCGGGACGCCCTCGTACGCGACGAGCGAGTTCAGCGCCTTCATCCCGCGCTTCGTGTAGCGGGGCAGCATGCTGCGCACGGCGCGCACGAAGACGTCAGACGGGGCGCGGTGGTGGAAGGGACCCTTCGTCGGGTTCGTCAGCTTGCGCTTGCGCAGGTACTGCAGGTACTTGATCTTGTTACGGATCTCCGTACCGGCAATGTTGAGCTGCTCGCAGCGCACCACGGTGATCTTGCGACCCATGAGCAGCTGCTTGGCGACCACGGCGGCGGCGCGACCGAGCACGTGATCCTTCAGGTCGATCACGACAATCTCGGGGCGGTGCTTCTTCACGCTCTTGCG
>MDUD01003021.1:50712-70111 GCA_002216565.1 Crithidia mellificae | reverse complement strand
GATGTACCCGCTGGACTGCACCACAGAGGGATCGCACGAGGCGTAACCGTGGTGGGCAGGCGCTGCCGTGGCGATGGACACAGCAAGAGCGCACACCACGGCGAACGCCAGCAGTATAACACAAGTCGGCTTCATTGTAACAACAACAAAAAGATAAACTTACTGCGATAGACTTCGTCAAAGCGGCTTTAAATAAACGGGAAAAATAAATATGAACCAGGAAATATCCTTTAAAAAAAAAAGGAGTAAAAAGAAACGATAATTGTTATGCTAGGAGGGAGAGATGGCAGTACCTTTTTTTTTGGTGACTTTACCTGCAAACTAAGTGCAACGTGCCAAGCAGCACAACGAGTTCCAAGCTCAAAAATATGTATGTGCTGTTCTTTTGATGCCAAATATACAGAGAAAGCACCGCTCAGGGGATAAATGCCAAATATAAAATGAGCAGTTAATTGACAGAATTTGAGAGAGTGTTGAAGAAAAGTAGACAGAGAACTATTTCATACATTTTTGCCTTTGCAAACTTAGTTCGCCTCATTTTCAAAATAGCTCTTTGACAAAGGAACGAAGCACCAAGCAAACCACAACAAACAGTCTCTAACGATCATTGCGGCATTGTCACCTTTCATAAATCTATTATGTCTGTCCGTTGCTCTTGTTTTCCTTTAGAGCTAAGCACAGAAATTTAAGCGTGCTCCTGCAAAAGCGCCTTTTTTATTTTTTGAGACAATGCTGGTTACTCTCAAGCGAGGCACGCGTTGCTTCACTCCAGTCTTCTGAAACAAGAATATTGCATGTTTTCTTTTACGTTCAAGTTTGCTGCTTTTCATTTCTTTTTTTTTTGTATGATAAATTTGAATTCCAAGCGTGTAAAGAAAACCAGGAAAGGATGACGAACTGAGTAAATATAGCTATATACGAAAAAGAAAAGCAAAGGATCAACAAGTAAAGAAAGAGACCGTTTAGAGTCAAAGTCAGCAGCAGACGTAAAATAAAGGCAGTGAAAGATAAGGAATTAGGAGCTTGAGAAGACCTTTAGGCAGAAGAGTACAGAGAAAACCTAGGAAAGGTGGGGTTTTTAATGTCACAAGAATTGAGCAAGGCAAAGATATAGCTGCAGAGTTCAAAAAGAAAGGGCTTACCCAATAGAAAAGCAGAAAAGGTGGAGAGCAAAACTCTCATTAACAAGGCGTTGCTGTGCAACGTGCTTAATATATAAAAGAAAAAAAGTTCAAATATAAACAGAAGGAAAAAACAGAAACATTTATAAATTACATGTTTGGTAAGGAAAGCAAAGCCCAAAAAAAGACTGCTTTTAACAAGCTCCAACTCGTAAAGCATTCCATTTTTGTTGTTGTTTTTTTGCCAGTGCCGCAGCGGACACTTATTTTTGTGAGTGCATGAATGGAACCAAACTGATTCTACATACTTGTAGTACTGTCAGACTATTCTTATTGATTAGCAGAAGCTGAGATCGAGAACGTCAGAGTGGCTGACGCAGGACACTCAGCAGGTTCAAAGAATTAAAAAAAAAAGGGCTGTTTTGAAAAGAGGGAGCTGTCCAACTAACGAAGGGTACTGCGAGCGGTGCTGATTGCATACTCATTGATTACATATATATATGTGTATTGACCCAAAAAGAAAAAAAAATCAACGCCTGTTGACTTCCGTAGAAGTGAAAAAAAAAATTCAAGGGGTTGCTAGACTTGAGCAGCGCATACCAGCACTTGCTGGAAAACTTTTGTTTTGTTGCTCTTCTCCATTTTATTCTTCTGGGTAAATCGACGCACACAAAAGCACTCCCTTCACTGACGACCAGCACGGACAACAAAAAAATAGAAAGTAAGGACGGAAAAGAAAGAAACACTGCAGCTGGGTTGCGCAACCGTATACGTCGGATATTGCTGGCAACGTTGAAAATCCCCGAGGTGCGAGGCATGAAAAGAACTGAAAATCTAAAAGGGACAGTGGCTTTAGAGAGCTGTTCCCATCACAACAATCGGTCAAGAAACCGAGGAAGAAAATGGAGGAGGAAAAAAAAAGTGAAGTTCTTGAGTCGGAGAAAAATGAAACGTAAAGCTGCTCAACAGCCGAAGGTGAGAAGCAATTCGCTGGACACACCGCAATCAACAACAAGAAAAAAAAACTAAGCAAGGTTTAGATCTCCTCCATCATTTCAAACTTTCCTTTCATGAACCATTTAAGCGCCTTCATCGCGTGCTTCTGCAGCCTGCGTTTCCGTACACACCGTCGGAGCAGGAGCATGCTCAGCCATCAACGCGTGTTCAGTGGCACGTGCCTTGTCAGCGTGGCGAGCTCTTGTCAACTCGACGGGCGACAACACACGCACACAGGCGGCACTCTCTGTAACAGTGGCACCATCATGATTGCTCGCACTCCGCAAAGGTGTTTCGCAGGTCGGTGCCACGCGCGCACTACTCATCCTCTCCCCCTCGGCGTCTGCGGCAGCACTGCACGTCAGCGGGTTCAGCAGTGGCGGCTCGCAGCGGCGCTCCTGCTCGCTCGACGCTGCAGCCGGCGCAGGCGAAGACGGAGACACCGTCCTCGCTGCAAGCACTGCGGGCAGCCCTGCGCTGGTGTGCGCATCCAAGCTCATGGGTGAATCACTCCACCAGTTACCACCGCGAGTGTGGCTCACCAAGGCGGGCAATTCTCGAGTCGCTGCACTACACACAGGAAGCGCAGAGAACGGTGGGGGTGGGGTGGGCGGTGGCGAAGGACGGGGAAACGCTACCGTCAGCCCCGTCGTCCCCTCCGCTGCGCTCGCCGTTGCCGTGGCGGTGTTGGTGGTGGACGCGGCAGCGGTGGGAGTGCCCGCAGATCCACCGCGCTGACGGAGCATCGACCACGCCACGGGAGGCGGGGCGTCATGCCACACAGCCGCCTCCTCCGCCCCCGCCGCGAGATCGGCCGACGGCGACACCGCTGGACTCTGCCGTGCCGCCGCACCGTTCGTTAGGCCAGTGAGGGAAGAGGCGGTGGCGCACCCGGTGAGCACGCACCCGGCATGAAGGTGCGGTGGGCCCTTAACGCCACCCTCGGCCGTGCCAGCTGCGGAGAGGGTTGATGCGGCGAGGGCAGCGCTCGACGTGGCGCTGTAGCTCATCAAAGGACCGGCGGAAGCGTTGTGCAGCGGGTTGTCGTCGAGCGGGGTGTCGGTGGCGCTTGTGTTGCGGCTCCCCAGACCGCCTCCGTAGAGGGTGTAGGTCGGACTGGTCATCGAGTCCAGCTTCGCGCTCCCGTCCAATGCGTCGTCAGTGGCGCGGCTCATGGTGAGAGCGGCACCGCTCTCCATCATCAGCAATTCCGCCTCCGACTCTGTCGTCGTCGACCGTGTCCGCGGCGCACCGTGCGTCATGCCAGTGGCGGAGTCCTCTGCGCTGTACGACGTGCGTGTGAAGTGCGATAGACACACCTTGTGTGGGGTGTTCACAGTGCTGTCGCCCCAACCACGACCCGCGGAGCTCATGCCCTCCTCGTCCTCCTTACCCGTTTTGTCCTCGCTACTGCTGTTGTCATCGCCGCCCCCACCGTAGCCGTCATCGGCGGCGAGGGGGTCGGTGCTGGCCTCGCTAAATCCACCTGTAGCGCCACTACCACCACCACTAAACCCACCACCGCCGAGGCTGATGGTTGTTGTTGTGGTCGCTGCTGCTGTCGCCATTGCTGCTGCATTGGTGAGGGAGGAGTGCGCCGTGTTTACGGCATCGAAGCCGGTGTTGCTGCTGCGGCTACTTCCCATCATCGCACGGCATTCGCTGATGTCCAGCATCATCGGCACATGCACCGCGCCCGTGGCGTCCATGTGTGAAGGTGCGCCATCCACGCCAGGGCATTCACCCACACGGTCCTCCGCTGCTACTTGGCTGTTGTTGCTGTGACGGCGCTCGCTGACCGCGGCATCCTCGGTGCTCGTACTAACCGACGTGAGAATGGACTCGCGGCGGCTGCTGTTGGTGTTGCTGCTGCTGTTACTGCTGCTGCTGCAGCTCACAGAGGCGGTCTCGCTGCTTGGCGCATCGAAAAGGGAGTCGAGTGGGTTCGCGTCGTGGGCGAAGGCCGCTGAGGTCAGGGAGGGGGAGCGGGAAGGAGCAAAGGCGGCCGTCGCCGCCGTCAACGAGGTCAGCGCCCGCACATCCACGCTGTGCGGCATGATGCTAGACGACAGGGCTGGCGTGGCAAGCGCACCATCAAAGCTGCCCGTCAGCGTTGGTGTGGCAAAAGACATCGGTGCACCGCTGGTGTTGCTGTTGCTGCTGATGTTGTTGTTCTTATTCTTGTCAGCGGCACCATCCATCATCGGCGTGGGGGTTGCGGGAAGAGAGTTGTCCACGGTAGCCGAAGCTGCTTCGGCACCCCCAAGAAGTGCTGTGTGCATCGTTGCTGCGGTTGTGGTGGTGGGTGCGTCTGCAGGGGCTGGTGATGCAGGTGGAACGGAAAGGGTCAGTCCGAGAGAGGGCTGGGGTGGGGTGGTGGAGGTGAGGGGGGAGGATTTGGCACCCCCGCCGCCGCCGCCACACGAGGCGCCGCCCTGCACCACCGCGAGTGACCGCACATCCACCACGCGAATTTTGAACGCATCGATGAGCGAGGGCGGCGCGCTGGCGCTCATTCCGGCAGCGGAGCCTGGTGAGGGGGGTGAGAGGGTGTTCGAGGAGAGAGCGGAAATCGCTGTTGTGGAGGCGTTGGGCTTCAGAAGAAGTTCCGTCGTGCTGCCGGGAAGGCGAGTCGGGCCACCACAACCACCTGTGCCACCAGGGCCGTCATTGCGGCCACTGAAACTGCCGGAGCTGCTCCTTAGAAAAAACCTCGCGTTTGTGTCGTTCTGATGCGGCTTCTCCTCGTTGGTACCCAAAGGCATTTCCACGTCCTCGTCAAGGCCAAGCGGAGACTTGTCGTGTATTGATTGTGCGGTCAAGACTGGTGTGGCGAGTGCGGCGTCCGCGCCACAACTTGCTTGTCGGACCTCACTGGGCGTCAAGACAGCACCACCGGCGCCGGCAGGTAAACTCGCAGGGGCACTCGTCGTTGTAATTGACGTGTCTTCTGCCGCCACCGTCGTCCCACTCACCACACTTGCCGTCGCGCCACCTTCGCGCTCCTCCAGCGGACGTGTGTCAGCCAGCGGGGAGAGCAGTGACGGCAGGCGAGCGTGTGCGGAGGGCTGCAGAGGAGGCAGCGGCAGCGCACCTATCACCGCAGGCGGGGTGGCCGTCGACGCCGTCGGCCCTGTTGTTGACCTCGTCACCGCAGATGGTGCTAAGGGCGGCGTGGAAATTAAAGGCGTGACAGCGGGCTTGACAGACGTCGCTTCGGGGAACTCGCTGCGGAGGGGGTGCAGTGCGTTCTTCTCCTCCGCCTCTTCCGCCTCCAACGGGCTGCGGTGGGAGGCGGTGGAGGCCAGAAGACCATCAGCAGACCCAGCAGCTGTGCGAGCAGAAAGGATGGAAGACGCAGTCACGGCTGCTGCTGCTGCTGTTGTCGTTGCGGTTGTCGTCAGTGCTGGCGGCACCCGCCGCGGCCGCTCCTGCGTCTGCGCCTTGTCTCGCTGCGCATCGGTGCTGGTGGCGGTTACGCCGTCCAACAACGGGGCAATGCGCTGCACGCCGCTCGGCAGCTCCTCCACCTCAATCCAGGTGGACACCCAGTGCACCCCGGTCGCCTTGTCCTCGTGCTCCTCCTCGTGGGCGTAGCTGCGAGTGCGGAGCTGGCAGTACGTGTCCGACTGCGAGGCCGACTCCATGGAGGTGATCGAGGCGGTGGACTTGTCGAAGGAGGGGAGGGAGTCGCTGGACGGCAGCTCCGTCACGCTCGGCGTGGCGCCGTGCGACGCAATCGCCGCTCGCGGCTCCCCTCGCCGCACGGCATCCTCCGCAAAACCCGGCCGACATGGACGATCAAGGCCGCTACCGCTGCCACTGAAGTTGCTACTACTAGTGCTGCTGCTGCTGTTGTTGCTGGTGCTGTTGCCTGTGGTGGTGCTGCTCGTGGTGATCGTAGTGATGCTGCTGCCGCTGTGGACGGCATTTGTTGTGGTCGTCGTCGTCGTTGTTGGGACGCTGCTAAAGCAGGTGCTACTGTTCGTGATTGGAACGTGAGAGTACGGTTCGCGAGGCGAGGGTAAAAGGCGGAGGGCGGAGAAGCGCTCTTGGCCACTCCCCTCGCGCCCCGCCGTTGCCGCTGCTGCCGTCGTCGTCGACACCGCCCCTTGCGCGGTGGACTCAACCATCGGATGATCGCTCGTGCTGCTGCTGCTGCTGTTTCGGCACGTCGTCGCGGAGGCGCTCTCGCCGCAGCTCGCACCCACCGGGAGGGCGATAAGCTGAAACAGACTCCCTGTGCTGCTGCCGGACATGCTGCTGGTGGTGCTGCTGTTACACAGGGATGCCATCGGCTGCGCAGGGCGACGCGGCAGACTACGCGGGGACAGCAGGCGCTCCTCGCCACTTCGCGGCAGCGGCGGCACGTCCACGCGGCCGCGAACCACGGGGCTCTGCACGGCCGCCCACGACGGGCGCGGGGTGCTGGGCGGCGAGAGGAGGGAGGCCGTGCTCGAGGCCGACGCCGCGGCGCGCAGCGACAGCGCACCAAACGCGGCGGACGGCGCACCAGGCGAGGCGGAAGGCGTGGGCGTCATCGCGAAGGACGACGCGGAGGAGGAAAGGGACGGGGTGGGCAAGGACGTTGTGCTCGTGTTCGGCCGCTGCCGCAGGGGGAGTGGGGCCGTCGCGGCGGGCGGCGGCGCGAGGCCGGCGGAGTGCGGGGGGCGGTGGCCGCCGGCGTTGAATAAATTGACGGCGGGTGCCCGAGGCAGGGGGGAGGGGAGCGGCTTCACAGGTCCTACCCGCGACCCGCCCTGTATTGTGGCGGGTGTCGCGGTGGTGGCGTGGGGCACAGCACCGGCTGCGACACCCGCCCTGCCGGTGGAGAGGAGGCCGGGCATGGAGGCGAGTTCGTCTTTCCGCCGCTGCTCCCGCCGCTTCGCCTCCAGCACACGGTAGAAGAGGCTGTCCATGCCCAACTCGGTACTGCTCGTCAGGTCGCTGCTCGAGTCGCCGCCGCTGCCGCAGGAATCGTCATCGGTGTCGTCCTCGTTGGCTGAATGAATGAGATCGCCTTTTGCTTCACCGTCGTGGTCGTCCGAGCGGTTACTCGTCAGACTGCCAGCCGCTATGCTAAAACTTCCAATGTGCACGCTCTTGCCCACACTCTTATCATCCTCTTGACTGCTGGTGATGCTGCTGTTGGCGGTTGATGTAGTGGTGGTGGTGGTGCGCGTAGTGCTGCTGGTCGAAAGCTGCCGCCGCGAGACTTCTGTGTCGTCTTCCTCGCGGTAAGAAGTGTTGCAGCCTTTATTGCTGCCGCACATGTTTGTGCTGCTGCTGCTACTGCTGCTACTGTTGCGGCCAGATGTCAGCTTTCTTCTCCCTTCCCGACTGGTGTTTGCTCTGGTGGAAGGGGAGAGAAGCGACTCCTCCACAAAGCGGACCTTGTACGCCGTCCCTTCTCCGCCCATCGACGCACCGACGCCGTTCGCCGACGATGCCCCAAACGTCACGCCAGCCGATGAAGCCGCAGAGGAATTCAACCCTTCGCGGTCGTCGCCGGTCTTCGCGCGGGGTGGACACAGAATACTCGGCGTGCCGGACCGCAGTGGCTGCAGAGACTGCGCCGGCTGCCACGCCCCTCCCGTTGCCCCGCCGCCGTCGCCGTTGGCATCCGGCGCTTCTACACCTTCTTTCCTAGTCTGCCCGACTTCAATGCCCTCGCCGTCCAATGGTCCTTGCGGCACTGCCGCTGGCGGACTTCGTCGTGCCTCGTGGCCGCTTTCCTTGGACTCTGCAGGCGCCACGCCACCGCCACTTCCACCGTCACCGCCACCCACAGCAGAAGTCATTGAGGGGGATGGAGGTGGGGTGGGAGGGGGCGATGCTGGGGAGTGGTGCGGTAGCACGACTCGCGTCTTCAACGCAGTCGCGTTAGAGGGAATAGGGGCGCTGACGGCCAAGGCGGAGGCCAAAGCCGGGGCGGCTGGCAGGAGAGACTTGTCCGCCGTTGACACCTCCGCACTGGACAGCAGTGACCCGCCCTGACCGCTCGCCATTACAGTGGCAGAGGAGGACGCAGAGGAGACGCTGCTGGCGCTTTCAGACGACGACGCATCGTAGCGGTGGGAGGGCTGCCGCTGCTGCTGCGACGGCAGGTCGCGGGGGTACGCCGCAGGACGCTGTCGAAACTCCTGGCTGGCCAATGGATTCTCTTTGCTAACCTTGCTATTAGTATTATCATTATCATTATTGTTGTTGTTGTCGTAGGTTGGCGCGGTAACTGCGCGTGTCGTGACTGTGACGCGGCCAAGCAGCTCAGCGGCGGCGTGCCGCGGCAGGACGTCGTGTATGCGGTGTGCGTGGAGCTGCGAGGCACCGCAGGACGTGGCCGATGACGACAAAGGGCGGTCGCGCGACAGCGGCATTCGCGCGGCCCAGTCCCCAGCCCTCTCCCGGCCACGCGGGGACAGGGGCGGACGCGGCTGCGCTTCCTGCGTCGGTGACCGGCTCAGAGGGTAGTGCTGTGTTGAAGCGTGTGGTGCGTATCGACGTTGTGTGTGGTGACGGCGATGGTGGCGACTGTGCGGGGCGGGGATGTGGTGGCGGTAAAACGACGCAGGGGCGGAGACGGTACTCGCGACCGGGAAGAGGGCCACCGCCGAGTCGGAAATGCTGCTGGAGGAGTTGGAGAGGGTGGAGGGCATGCTCGAGGAGCGATGCGCCTCGCCAATCCGCACATCGCCGTCCTCGCTGCCGCTTTCGTCGCCGCCCTCATCATTTGATTGACCCGCTCCCCTGCAGCCCGGCGCATTGACCGCTGGCCCCTCCTCCCCGTCTTCCTCCTCCTCCTCCTCTTCCCCACCGTTAGTAACGGTGAGAATCGGAGCGAGAGCAACGGGCTGTCGTGGTGTTCGTAGGGGTGACCGCAGATAGCTCGACGAGGTCACCGTTTCCACCGACCACGCCGCACCCGTTGCGCGCTCGGCGTCCCCGGCAAAACCGCAGAGCGGCAGCCGTGCTGGCGGACCCGATGCCGCGGTCATTTTACAGCCTACCCAACCGCTTTGTGGCAGCCCACTTGCACCGGTAAGCGCGGCGTGGTTGCTTTTGTTGATGGGTGTCGCGCTGGTGATTGAAGGAGGGCTGGCGGCGGAACTCGGCAGCGGAGGTGCCCGAGCGGCAGCCCCCGTGGTGGGAGGCACGCGCACGGCAGGGCTGGGCATCGGCAGCGGCGACGCCGCGAGGGAAAAGCGTGGCCACCCCGTTAACACAGCGCCGTGGACCGCTGATGCGGCGGCGGGTGAACCGCCACACGTCGACTGCAACTGCTTCTGCTGTTGCGGTGAAAACGGCGGTGGCGAAGGGGGTGGCTTGAGCGGCTGCGGGGACGGCGGCGTACCACCACCACTGCCACCACTACCATTGCTGTTATTATTGGGGTAACCGCCATTGTGGCTTGTGTGGGTGCGCCGGCCTTCCCCGCCACTACCCAGCCGCAACGAAGAGCCCAAACCTCCCTCGCTCATGTTGACGTTCACCGGGACACACAACGCTACCGGGGCAAACCTTTCGCCTGATGTCGAGGCTGTTGCTGCGGTAACCGCGCGGCTGCGCTTCGCCGTCTGCGGCTGGGGCGTAGGCGTCGCCGTAGATGAAAATTGTTTCGTCGGAAAACTTCGCTGGATGTCGTGCGGCGGCCGCATCAGACCCTCAGCATCCGCAGTAGCCGTCTTCGCTTCCTCGCCTGTCGTCGTGTCTCGTGGATGTGGATGGGGGCACGCGTCGCTCGCACCGCTGAGGCTCGCATTGCTGAGGCTTGCATTGCTGAGGTCCGAAGCGGCGAGCGGGGCGTCCGTGTCCCTTGGCGCAAAAGGATGTGAAGGGCATGAGGGCAAGACCGTGGCCACCGCTGCGCCAGCCGCGTGCGTGGGGCTGCTGTGGTCGCGGGTCGAGAGTGGCAGGAAGGACCCGGTTGACCTCGCGGGCGCCTTGATTAAAGTTTCCTGTGGCATGTTTAGATTTTTTTCTTTCGAAGATTTATGCGTTGCGTTGAGAGGAAAGAAGAACCAAGGAAAAACCAACGATGGTGAGGGGAAAGAGAAATAAATAAAACGAAAACGTAGCTGTTGTAGCTCAGCGACAGACAAGAAGAAAAGGAAAGAAAAAAATTGGTTTCAGTGACTCTACTATCGAAAAGGTTGGAAAAGCTGTTTAGCCGTGAACTGAGAGACACTGACTAAAGAAACACAACTGAAAAAGAGAGTTTAAAAACACAACAGTACCGCTTCTCTGCGGATACGGCAGTGATTTGAAAAGCTTCCGAATTCAACTGGGAAATAAGGTGGCAGTTGAGCCGAAGAAAAAAAAAACCTGGAAATGAACACACTCAGTTCTGATAGTTAAGAGAGGAAGATCTTACTATACAAATACGAGCAAGAAAAAAAAAATAATAGAATTAAAAGAGAAAACGTCTTCACAGTAGCAAGCCGCTCAAGCTAGGCGGTAGAAAAAGAAAAGAAGAAAAGCACACGTAAACTTCCTTCTTCGGCAAGATGAAAATTAAAAAAGGACAAGCAAAAAAAACTGTCTCAACAGGAAGATAGAAAAGAAAGAAAAAAAACTTTCTGAGTTAAAAAAAAAGAGTGTGACTAGCAAAGCAGGTAATAAAGGGAAAAGAAAAAAAAGCAGGGTTTTAATAAGACGGAACCAAAAAGCAATTTTGACTTAAATATACAGTGCCAATAAAAAAGTTAAAAGTGGTGTGACAAGGTGGAAAAAAAAGGAGGTGTACGTACAATGCAAGTGATTTCGTAGTGTTTTGTAATTGGTGTTCGTTTGCGCGTAGTTACTACAGTACCTTGCGCAAAGCTTTTTTTTTCTTTAATGCTGTGAAAGTATTAGTTTTAAGCAGACAAAACGGAAAAAGTTACTAAAAAGGGAAAAAGCAACTACGGAGTCAAAGGAGAAGATGCCGTACAAAAGAGAGAAGGCCGGAAGTAGCGCGAAGATGTAGCGGTTATGATAGACAGAAGAGGGGAAAAAAAATGACGTGCGAGTCAACCGAGAAGCAAGAAAACAAAAAGTAAAAGTAGAGAGAAAGCAAGGAAAAGAGCTATCACAGAAATAAATGAACCCTTCTGGGTGAGATTCTATTCTTTAGTACTGTTTTGAGTGGAGCGTCAACAAATTTAAAGAAATGTCTGCACAAATCAGATGAATCATACCACGATGAACCCCGTAATCCAATTTTGAGAAAAGCAACAGGACAAACTTGGGCGATGAAAGTACAAAAGAGGAGAAAACTGTCAACGTCGAGAAATGACTCACCAATATATTATGAAAAAAATAAACAGAGAAAAGAAACAGAAAAGCGGAAAGACACTCAACGCCCTACAGCTCAAGCAAGCGGAGAAAGCAAAGGCGAAGGGGTGGTAACGAGAAAAAGGGAGAGAAAGGAAACTATCGATCGACAATAGAGGCTGCTGTGAAACTGGGAGGGGGACGAAAGAATCAGAAACGACAAGGGAAAAAAAAAAACGGCAAACGCTAGTGCGCTTCGCGGGCAGGAAGAAATAGAACGTGAAGACGGCAGAGCCAGCGATAGACTGAAGTAAAGCTTTGTCAGAGAAGACAAAGGCAATTTTCAAAGCAGGAGAAGGGACGACAGTGGGTGTGTATAGTTGTTTTCGATTCGAAAACGTGCGCCTGTGCGTTCACGCAACTCGCTGCGCAACTGAAAAAGGGCACGTAAAAAAAAAGGTAGTAGTAGTTGCAGAGCTGGTACTGGAGAGAAAAAAGTCTGCGTCAAAGAGAAAAAAAGGAGTGTCCGTTTTCTTTTTTTGTTTTCGCAACGAATACCAGAAAAGGGAAAGAATACCACTTCTGTCTTTTTTTTTTCCCCGCTCTCTGTGGTAATTCAAAAATCACTAGAGAACCTGGAAATCAAGAAAAAAAAATGCAGAGACAATTGTGGGGTTGTGCTTTTTCTGAAAATGTCTTTGCTGGGTTCGACGGTGCAGAGGGGGAGGTGTTTCTTCTAAGCTTGTGTTTGTGTCGTTGCCGTATGTGTGCCAATGCACACAAAACGTCGGTGGGCTTATCAAGGAACACTAAATCGGTGTTTTGCGTTGGTGACCAGGAAGAGACGATACGAACACACCGAAAACGTTGCGACACAAATAGAGTTTGATTTTTAGCCAATGTGAGAGTGGCAGTTAGGTAGTATGACGCAGAGACCAAAAGGTAAGAGTAAAGCAAACGGAGGAGATGGGAAAAAAAATCTGGAGGTGGTGCAAAAGATATGCGTATTCAGGAGAAAAAAAGAAATGATCATTTGTTTCTTAGCTCCGCTCTTCGTAGCTATAGCCGCTGACAAGAAAATTAAAACAATAATCTTCTTTGCCAACGTCGCAAAGCTTTCCTTTTGCCGTTATTCTGACACGTTGCACCTGTGAAACTTTGCATTTGCTCTTTGCATGCGAGGCAGAGGAAAAAAAATCAGAGCTGCGGCTTCAGATCGCTCGATTGGGCTTGAAAACACGTAGTTAAAGTCTCGTTATTTGCAAACGCCGCTATTGGTATATTTTGCTGTTGTTGCTGTTGGTGGTGCTGTCCCCCTTGAAAATCGCTTTTGCCGAACAACAATGCAAGTTTCCTTGCAGTGTTGAGATGCAAAAAGGAACAAAAAAAGCGCATCAACTAATTTATTACAATACAGAAGATCAATAGTTTAGCAAAAAGAAAAGGAATAGAATAGATGAAATCACGACACACCACAGCACATCTCCCACTAAAACACCAGAATGCAGACGGAGGCCGGTGCACTAGTACTCCTCTGGTGGAAAATCGCCCACCTCCACCTGGTCTGGTCGCAGCACGCCGCCGTACATGTCGTTGCACGTAAAAAGCTGTACCCCTTTCACGGTCCCGTTCGACTTGCCCACCGGCTCATCAAACTCCACCCCGATCCAGTAGCCAGGCTTGAGCGCCGCCACGCGACCCACGTAACGCACTGTCCCGAGTCGGTCTCCTGGCGCGCAGCAGCACCGGTCGCCGACCTTCATCTTCTCGGCCTCCGCCTGAAACGCATTTTCATCCGGGCCGCTAGGCACCTCCAGACCCGCCTTGGCCATCTCCTCTCTCTGTTGAGCCAGCATGCGTGCCTTGAAGGCGCGAATGTTGTCCGGCCGCTTCAACCACTCCTCCTCGGACATCTCGTACTTCTCCACCTGGCTTAAATCGTCGTAGTTCTCGACCTGGGCGGCGGGGCGGAGGTCGACCACGTGGATGCGGTAGCCGTCCTCGCACCCGTAAAACCCGAGCATTTTCTCGTCTTTCATATCACTTTCCACCTTGCAGTCCCGGCTGTCGTACAACTCGAGACGGATCTGTTCTGCTGGAATGCCAAAGCGGGAGTACATGTCTTGCCGAATGCTCAGCACGCTCTGCGCCAGGCCGTACGCCTTTTCCGGCACCACGCGCTGACTTGCCGAGTGCGTCACGGTCACCTTCACGATGGACATGTTTGGCTGCGAGACGGAAGTGCTCTCTGACTTCAAAAAATGAGAAACAAAGCTGAATGAATTCAAGCAAATCAGATTCGAAAGGGTAAAAAATAATGGATTGGGGCCGAATTGAGCAGTTTGTAATATCAAAGCAACAATGGATGTCGTAGGAGCCCAGAAATTAGTTAAGAAGAGCGTTAGGAACAATGAGAGGAGTTGTAATTCACAGCGAAAACAGCAAACTAAATTGCGTTGGAGTCTCACACACAGAACGAAAAGAGTAAAGAGAACCCACGCAAAATGTCTATTCACCAGTGTTGTTTGCAAGAGAATGATCAGAAGTATCGTTTACGAGCTTTGGTCGAGATAAGGCACAGCAGATACGCTCAGCATCATCTTGAGAACGGATGAGTTGTAAATATAGCTGCACAGCAAAAACATACTCGACTATTCAAAAGAATGGCCTAACGGCCCGCATTGCGCGGTGCAGCATCACCGTGGAGGAAAGCTTTCATCACCCCAAACGGAAAGTGCAACGTGTTTTGCACTATCTTTCTTTTTCTCAAACGGCGTAGTCAATTTACATGGTGTTTTTTTTTTGCAAAAAAAACTTAAGGCTAAAGGTTGCCTTGAGCAGCCTTCGATCTGTACATGTTTGGCAAAGCTTGATACAAATGAATAGCAAAAAAAAAAACTATCAACGTTTGAAAGGCTGGAAAAAGAAAATAGCAGACTGGTACATTCAAGCCCTCAAATTATTTTTTTTTTCAACCCATTAAAAACCTAATTTACATATCTCTCTCTCACACACACACACATAAGCAACACGACGTCATATCAACCGCCGTCAATGCGGCTTTGCAGCATGGCAAGAGCACAAACACGAACACATCCACATTTGCCGTCTCACTGTGCGCACCGGCAGCATTGGAAGAAGTGCCAAATCTCTCTCGCGTCGTTGCTCTCGCGCAGCCAGTAGCGGCCCCTCCCTCTACGACCAGTAGCGAATCGTGCGATCGCTTCCGCCGCTCACCAGAAAACGGCCGCTCGCCACATCGAAGGCGACGCTGTGCACCGGCCCGTCGTGACCCACCAACTCCGTCACCACCGTCTCCACCGTGTCGATCATCTTCACCGTGCCGTCGTCACTCGCCACGGCGATGAAGCGGGCGGCAGCGGCGTCGAGCGCCACGCAGTTTGCCGGCTGCGGCCCACACTCCACGCGCAGCAGCTGCGCCATCCGCCGCGCATCCCAGAGGACGACGGCGCCCTGCGTGTCGCATGAAGTGAAAAGGTGCGACTGCGGGCCTGCCGCCGCGGCCGCCACGGAGAGCACGGCGCCGCGGTGACCCGTGAAGCTTTGCACGCGTGTGTTCTGCCGGGCATCCCACACGGCGACCGTCTTGTCCGCGCTGCCGGTGAGCAGCAGGTTGGTGCACGGCAGCCAGCGCGCGGCGTTGACGGCGTCGCCGTGGCCGCGCAGGGTCTGCCGGCACACCCCGGCCTCCACATCCCACACGCGGGCGGTGCGGTCCAACCCGGCGCTGGCGAGCAGCACGCCGGTGTCCTGAAAGACGACATCCCAGACCCCTTCCGTGTGCCCGGCGAGGGTGGCGGCGCAGCGGTTGCTGGCGAAGTCCCACAGTTTGACTGTCTTATCCCCGGACCCGGTGGCGAGCATCGTGCCGCGCGGGTGCACCGCGACGCTGGAGATCCAGTTGCGGTGGCCCTGGCCGGACACGATGGCGTCTCCGCCCGGCAGCGCGGAGAGGCGCCACGTGCCGTCGTCGCAGCCGCTCGCCACGACGGGTTTAAACGGGTGCAGCGCGACGCAGGAGACGGGGAGGGCGTGCGCCTGGAAGGACGCCTGCTCGCCCCACTCCGTCGCGGGCGTGACTGCAGGCGGGCTCAGCCGTGCCGCCGCGCTCGCAGGGCGACTGCCACCCATCCCATTATTACTACCGTTGTTGTTGTTGTTACTACTACTGGTGAGCGCAGCTCCAGCGGTGTTGCCGGATGCACCGGACGCCCCTCCATTCGTCGTCAGCCCCGCACTGCTGCCGGTGCTGCGGTCATCCGCCGGCCACACAAAAATGTCTTCGACGGTGTCTGCTGCCTTGGCGGCCGCCGGCGAGGCGCCGCGGCGTAGCGGCGGGGAAAGGCCTTTCGACTTCCCGTGGCCTGGCCCTGCCTTCGTCGACCGCTGCCCAGACGGCGGCTTCGGCTTCGCTGCACCGCCACCGCTACTACTGTTGTTGTTATTGCCGTTGTTTTGCGGACCGCCCTGCGCCCCCTCCAACTCCGCGACTCGCGCCTCCAGCGCCTCCTTATCGCGTCGCAGCTTATCCCGCTCCAACGTCAGCAGCGACTTTGCCTTGAGCAGCTGCTCGCACCGCAGCCGCGACTCGGTTAAAGTCGGGTTGACCTCCTCCGCGTGCTGCCCCGCCTGTTTGAGCAGCCGCGTCAGTCGGGCGTTCTCCTGCACGACTCGCTGGTGGTTGGCGCGGTGATACTCGCGGTCCTTCTTCGCTTGCGTCCACTGTTGCGTGATGCGGGTGGTGAGCTCCGCGTGCTGCCGCAGATCGCGCTCCAGAACCTCCAGCCGGTTCAGCAGCGCACTTGTCTCGCGGTAGTTGTCCGGCACCATTGGGTTGGCCGGCGAAACCCCTGCCGCGGCGGTGTGGCGGTACCACTCCTGCTCGAAGCACTGCAGCGTCGCCCGCATGCCGTGCCGCTGGAGGAAGTTGCGCACAAAGTCGTCCATCACTTCCGGCACACGCAGCAGCTGCGCCGCCGGCGGAGGCGGGACGGCGTCGTGGCTCTCGTGGGCTCGCACGGACTGGCGGAGACTGGCCAGGTCAAGTCCAGCCCGCGTGGCGGTGGCGGCCGTGTCGACGTCATCGGCATCGACGCTGCCGAGCAGCGCCGCGTGCGCCACCTCCGCAGCTGCAACACGACTCATCCGCGCACCTCGTTGATCGTGGCAGCGTTGTCTACGGCTGCGTGTGTGGGTATGTGCGTGTCGTGTACGCTTCCTCTCTTGAAAAGATGTTTGGGAGGTTTTTTTTTAGAGACTGGAAACTAATGCTTCTGGCAAGGTAAAGAAGGGGAAAAGGTGAGAGCTGCTGGATTGAAATAGCAAAATAAAGCCTAGGCGCTTTGTTTTAGTAAAAGGTAGCGTTGCAGTGATGAGTCAAAAAATTTTGCTCGTAAATTGAACTAGTGCACTTCTTTTTTATACTTGTTCAAAAGTATAAAAGCAAAAAAGCAAATTCAAAATAAGAGAGGTAGGGTGAGGGAACGAGAAGAGGATGCATAAAGCAGAAAAGTGGGGAAAAGCTTGTTTTGCTACTGGAGGTAAACAAATGTATGGCGTTTTGTCGATACCATACAGGTTACGTACACCTTGTGCTCAATCGCATTGATCAAGCAGCGCAACGGATCATCACAGTTCGAAGAGTACCTTTTTTTTAGTAAAAAACATGCCAGCAGAGAAGCATCCTCGAAAAGAGCTTAGATTTGTGCAGGGGCATTGAGCACCACAATTAGGCTGCGCTCTGAGCTTTAGGAAAACACGTAAGGCAAGGCTTGAACATCTTCGGCAAATAAATAACCTGCTTCGAGCGTTTTTCAAAAGGTTGTCACATTGCTTGCGTCAAACTTCTTTTTCTTTCTCTTCGAGTAGTTAAAAACTTTAATACAAGCCCATGCCTTAAGAAAAAGTATATATAACAAGTGCACTGAAATTTGCAAGGGCTAGTGTATCTTGATGTTTGGAAAAAAAAAAGGGTGAATGAGGCGCTAAAGGAAACGAAACGAGCTTCTTTTATTTTTGTAACCATTTTCGAGGCAGATGACCAAGACACCAAGAAAATTCGTTTGATTACACTTAGCCAACTTCATGCAAAAAGAAGAGGTGAAAAATGAATGACGCGCTTTAATGAAACGGGCAGTCATTGAGGAGAAATTGAAAACAACCAAAAGAAAAGAGGTAGGAGGAAAGGAAACCGTTGCATGTGGCGAAATTGGCAGCAAAACAATTTGAACAACGAAAGGTTCGGGCAAGCAATTAGAATATTTTCCTTCTTTTTAGTTTGTTTTGCGCCGCCGTTTCGCCAGAAATGCGTCAATATAACTTTAAGAGAAAGAAAATAAGAAAATACAAAATTGATATGATAAATTACCACGTTTTAGAATAAGTAAAACTTGGAAACCTATAACTTTGGGAGTCCTGATGAGCAGGCACAAAAGGGACAACGAGAAAAAAAAGTCATAAAAGAAAGAAAAATGAAATCCATTACTGGATGTGTGAAATAACGTGTTTAAGAAAAAAGAGAAGAAATTGTCCATCCTATGATTGAAAAAAAGGAGTTTATGTCGGAGATACATGTAGAATATAAAAGTGCAATTCATTTAAACTCATTGAGAAAGGAAAGAAGGACTACTTCGGCATTTCGTTTTCCTTTAGTGTATATATGGATATAGTAAAGTATAATATATAATGGGCTTTATAAACAAATTCAGGCTAAAGTAAAGAAAAAAAAAAATTAAAGAAAAAAAAGGAAATCACCGCTGTAATGGTGTCTCTCTCTTGTTAAGAAAAAAATTTTTAACCATCAATAAAGGGCGACTTCTTGGTTCGCGCCTACCATTTTAAGAGCTCGTTGTGTACCTTGAGTGGCGGAAATTCCAGTCAATTTCTTCCTCACCTCCGCTCTTCAGAAACGCGTTTATGAGCGAGAAGCAGTGAGGAGCTGACCAGCAATGCTCATACCTCGGATGATGGGAACCTTCCATTATTAGGAACGTTTTTTCGCTCCTTTCCACTTCGTTACGCAGGTCATCGTACTCATTTCTCTTGCATTCTTCCACAAACCTCAAGGCGTCGTGGGGACCCAAAGAAACGTCATACTTTGCCTTCTTCATGTCCTTTGTGCTCATTTCAATGAGTCTGTCAACCCACTCGTTTGCGCTCGAAACTCCTTTCGGCAGTAGTACCCATGGGTACCTCTCTTCGAGCGCCGTCAAGTAGCGCTTGACGCCTTCTTTGAAAGCAATCTTCGCGCTTTCTTTTTGCTTTTGTGTGGCGTTCATCTTTGTCCCCTCTACCACCTTTTTACTCGGTCTTATCCTCAGCCTCAGTAAAAAATGAAGCCTGCTGACAAGCGCACTCCAGTTCTCGAAATGGCGCTCACCAGTGTACCAGAACCAGCTGGGCTTGTACGTGTGCGTCTCCGGGCTCCACTGCTTTTCGCCCACGCACGCCTTGAGACCGCCCACAAAAAAGGGCTTAGTTGTCGTTTTTAGCTTTTCAAGTAGATCGTGATTCTCGACAGAAAGAACAACAAAGGCGACCCTCTTCTTCTCCTTTTGTTTCTTCTCCACGAGCGTTGTGAGAACGCCGTCAATGAAACCTTTCCAGATTGCTTTGTGCCCGCAAGAAGTCGAATCCTCCCCTGTTTTGATGGGAACTGTAAGGTAACGGTTGAGCAACAGAACGCCTTGCTCCGCCCAGCACTGCAGATTTGGCACTTTTTTATCAGTGTTTGAAAAGTTGGACTTTTTGTCCTCTTCCAGTGCACAAATCATGTCCTTAATGGTAAGTCCAACCTCATTGTACTTATAGCTTATTGGTGCGGAAAGTGCAAGACCATCGGCTCCGCCAATGTATTGCACAGGGTCGATAAGGAGGAAGACCGCTTTTATCTTTTCGGGAGGGCAGTACTTGAACGCGTTAAAGATATCGTCTTTTTCCGGATTGTAGGGGCCATGAACATCACTCGGTTTGGCTGCTTCCTTCGCTGATGCCTCCGCTGGTGCCTTCGC
>MDUD01003021.1:34174-50624 GCA_002216565.1 Crithidia mellificae | reverse complement strand
GCCTTCGCTGGTGCCTTCGCTGGTGCCTCCACTGGTGCCTCCACTACCTTCTCCATTTCATCGAGACCCTCTTCAATCTTTTTGAAAGTTTCTGCTTTTTGCGTTGCATCGCCCCAAAGGTAACGCGCCCACGCCGCCGGGAAACGGTCTTGTAGCCACCCCGGCTCGGTTACACTCCTGAACGCAGCGGGGGTGGTAGTTGCTGTAGCACGATCTGACGCATTTACCGCTGATCTATCACCATCCGCAGCCTTCACCTCGGCATTACGCACCACAGCTGTCAGAGGCCGTTCAGGAGGCGGCGTCGCGCCGTTCGCTGCCGATGCGGCCGCACGTGCCTCGACGGACACTCGAGTTGTCGTCGCAGCGGCTGCCGTGCTGCGCGTCTGCAACGGCGCTGCTGGCTGAGCCGATCCTGCTCGCACGCTTCTTGTCCGTTGTGTCGTTGTGGAGATGTGGGTACTCCTTGCGGTGGTGTGTGCGTCGGCAGGCGTTGAGGCGGCATGGTCAGTCGGTGTGATGTGAAGGTGCGGCGTTGGCTCCGCAGACGCGGATGGCGGAGTCGCCCTAGTGCGCGGGTGAGCCGCGCCGGTTGGGTGAGGGGTCGTGCTGGCCGCATCCGCAGCCTCGCGGTCACCGCTAGTGGGGTACGCCGCACCTCGTGTGGGGGTGGAAGGAGCCTCTGCGCTCATGTTAGTGAAGGAACGCTGAAGAGCAAGAGATGGGAGGAGAAATGAAAAGAAAAGAGCGTATAAGACCGGCTGCTATGCAAACGTAGGCTGATTGTTTGTCCTACGCGTCCTTGCGTGTGTGAGGGTGAGTAGTTGTGCAAAGAGTGTGTCGGGAAAGTTGAGAGACAGTCGCGTGTCACTTGAGGATTAAAAAAAAAATTAAAGTGTTAAGAAAAGAATAATTGGGCAGTGGGAAAGGAAAAGTTGGTTTTAGGGGCAGAGAACCACGGCAATCAGATTAGAATTTAAAATGCATTAGTCTGTGGCGCTTCCCGTCTTAAGGGGGAAACCCCATTTGTACTACGTAGTTGGGTCAGGCAAAACCCACAAAGGAGCCTGCCGCAACTGCGTTGGAACTTCATAACAAACAAAGAGACGTCTGCCTTTCTTTGTTGTAAATGCTGCAATGAGCACTTTTGTTTTTTGTTTGCTTTGTTCACCTTTTCCTGCTCAGGTTCGGTATGGTGGACAATGATTGAGAAAATTGATCAAAAAGAGAGTCCCTTCTTGTGTGTGTAATGCATGTCAAAATATTTTAGGTCCTTTCTCTGTCTTTGGCACCCATGACAGCTTTCCCGAAGGTTTGTGAGACTGTGGGTGCTCGAACTTCACCGCGCAGCAACATAAGAGCAGGGCAAGCTCTAAGGGGAAAAAAAAGTGAAAAAAAAAAAAGACAGAAAGCGAACACAAAAGCATAACAAAAAAGCTCTCGTCACTTTATCAGTGAAGCAATTCAGCTCAGGGCTTTTGAACCTGCAAAGGGAGCTGCCAGTACATTGGCAGGTGGCCTAGCTCCCGCAAGGCGGCGTTGCAGGTAGAGAAGCAGTGGCAGCCAAACCAGCCTCTGCTCGCGCTGAGGGGTGAGGGGTGCACGTTCTCGATCACGACGTGCCGACTGGTGTCGATGAGCTTCTTCTTCTGCTGGGCAAAATTGCCCCAGAGCAAAAAGACAAGGCGGTTTGGGTGGTGCTGGGAGAGGTGCGCGATGACGGCATCGGTGAAGTGCGTCCACCCGCTCGTCTTGCTGTGCGAGTTCGCGCGGTGCGCCTCCACCGTCAAGGTGGCGTTGAGCATCAGCATCCCTTGTTCTGACCAGCTCTGCAGGTAGCCGTGCGTGGGGGCCTGGAAGCCGGCAATGTCCGTTGCGAGCTCCTTGTACATGTTCCGCAGACTCGGTGGTAGTGCGACGCCCGGCAGCACAGAGAAGCACAGGCCGTGTGCCTGGTTCACATCGTGGTACGGGTCCTGCCCGATCAGCACCACCTTCAGGTCTGCAAAAGGGCAGCTGTTGAAGGCATTAAAGATGAGCGGTGCGGGAGGCAGCACCACCTTGCCTTTTGCGCGCTCGTCGTCGAGGAAGCGTTCAATGCGGGTGAAGGCCCCTCCGCGCCACGTGTCTGCCGTGATGGGCCGCAGGAAAGTCTTCCACTCCGGGGCAGTGATCAGGTCAGCCAACCATCGGCTGCTGCTGCTGGTACTGCCGGTGCTGGTGCTGTCGCCGCCAGTGCTGCTGCTGAGGCCACCGACGGAATGCATCGCCGGTGCTGCGCTACCGCCTTTGCCTCGTTGCGTCGCAGGAGCAGTCTGACGCTCCTCGACGTCCTTTGAAGCATTCACCACCGTGGCAGGAATAGCTTGGAAGGTTTTGTTGTTGCTGTTCTGCGTCGAAGTTCGAAGAGGGCTGCGCGGGGTCGAGTCAGAAAGCACCGCTGACGGTCCACCAACGGTCACAACCACGCTGTTGCTCCCACAGCTGTCCTCTTGGACCTCCACGTCGACTACGGTGGCGGAGCCGCCTTTGACTGTGTCGCCGTGCTCAGCGGACAAATCTTTTGGAGATCGAGGTGGCGTCGGAGAATTTTGCCGTGTGCGTTTGCACGCCTTGCCGCTCGTGCTGTCCGCACCAGTCGCCGCAATGGCTGCCGTCCCCGCCGCGCTCGTCGACTTGTGAGCAAAGTCAAAAAGCGTCCGCTGCATAACAAGAAAAAACAAAATGGCTTCGCTTCTGTTACCCCGCAATTCCTGTCAGTGGTAATTTGACAGTGTAGATGTGTGTGTGTGTGTGTGTTTTTTGAGTGGCTATCGGATGCAGGATGTGCCACTACGGCTTAACGGTGTCGTCTAATCTTGCAAGGGACCTACCAGTTGAAACTGAATATTAACAATAAAAAGCAAGCTTTTTACTTTCCTGTTCTGTGAAACAGAGAGGACGACACGCAGTGTACTCGGCTTTTGGAGCACATAAAAAAAGGAAGGAGAAGGAAAAAAAAAAGTTCTTTTTGTTTGTTTTTTGGTGAGAGCCGACACATCACGTTGCAAGCGCTTCGCAAGGTGGCTGCTGACGGCGCCTTCCAACAACAAAACATTAAAAAGAGAGTTCTAGAACAGAAGAATAAAAAGACTCATTGCAAGTCTGTGACATACGGCGATGTACTAAAGCATTTGCTTCCTTGCAGTCACTTTCAGGGTGTATCACGAAAACATTACTGCGCCGCACTTTCAATATTGCCTATTCATCTTTCGTTGTGATTGTTCTGTTAATAATTTTTTTTTTATTCGTACCATAAGAATTTATTGCTATGAATGCGGGTTTTTCCCCATTCGTGAATGGGGGTTTTGCGTGCGAGTCGAGTCTTGGTGTAGGTCGCACATGTCAATGAATGAATGAAATTATGTGAGCAGAAAAACACAAACAACAGCAACAATGAAAAACAGGAAGAAGAAAAAAAACGCCGACTTGACACGAAGAAAAGAAAACCATAATTGATGGCCATGCTTGTGGACAAAAAGTCTTCAAAGCTAGGTACAACACTAACAACGTCACTACAGTTGCTGTCGAAAAAAAAAAATTGTAGGGCTTTTGGCGCCACTTGTGTTGAAACCATCGTCACAAAATGTTTTACGGTGGTCTTCTCCTGTACCGAACGAGAAAAGAAAACAAATGCCGATGCCTGGGCAACCTCGGTGCATTTTTGCCTGGTTTGATCAAATGCAACACCCTTGAGATCACAAATGTTATTTTTTTCTTCCCATCCCTTGCTTTCTCGTTTTTTTGGCGCGGCCTCCTCTCTTTTTTACCTTGCTTTTCTTTTGCGAAGAGAGAAAAGAAAAAAAAAGGTCATCTCTCTTCATGAAAAATTGAGAGAGTTTCACAAGGTGCCCGGCAGCGTCAGCAGCACGCGCCCCCGCGCATCGTCCCAGTGCTGAATGGTGTAGCCGTAGGCGGTGAGGAGAACCGTCACCAGCTGGTCCAAGTCCTGCAGCACCTGCGAACCGCGGAAAGTGACGGTGGCAGCCCCAGCCGCCGTGTTCACCGTCAGACCAGGGAGGGGCGGCACTATACGAACGAGCCCGCTGCGCTGCCCTTCCACAACGCCCGCTGCTGGCACGGCTGCTGCTGAGTCGGGGAGGGGAGGGGAGGAGGAAGGCAGAGGCTCAGCCGGCACGGCATCTGCGGAAGCCCCGTCCAGGCTGGGTGGTCCCGCTCTTCCCACCACCACCGCCGCCGTCGCCGCCGCCGCTGCCGGCCACCACACGTACACCCCGTGCGGCAGCTGCCGTGCAAAGAGGCTACGCTGGTACTCGAAGCGGTCCAGCACGGCTTGCTCGAGCGCGGCGAGCTGGTAGTGCCGTGCCTCTCTCAGGAGCATCTCCCACTCGTGGAAGGGGTCGGGCACAACGAGGGTGCCGTGGCGCAAAAAGTCAAGAACGTAGCGGAAGAGCGCACCGTCGCCGTCGAGGAGAAAACTGCCGTCTTCGCACCTGTGGCCGCGGCCGGCAAGGATGGGGCCGAAGACGGGGTGCTCGCGCAGCGCCCGCAGCGTGTGCCGGCGTGTGGTGTAGAGAACGCCGCCGACGTTGAGGTGGACGTGGCGGGCCCACTCGCCGGTGACGTCCACGCCTAAACTGCTCTGCAGCCACGTGACCGCGGCGGACATGCTAGAGAGAAAGAAAAAAGAAAATTATGAAGTCCACTGAACCTTTTCAGTATTAATGATAACAAAAAACAATGAGGGGGTGCGCCAAAAGTGTTTCAGGACGTGCAAAGCCGCTGGGTTTCCCGATGGGCGTGGCAGCAGCAATCATGAAAAGAGGCGGGTTTTATAGAAGTAGAAGGCTAGCAAGCAGCGATGACAAAGAGCGGAGGAAACGAAGAAGCTTAATACAAAATGCATGTCTGGGAACCAAGAGACAACAACGGAAAAGGCAAAAAGCTGTTGTTGCTGTTTTGCTTTTTACCCAACGTCCAATTGTGAGAGCGCAGCACACGTGACATAGAAAACTATAACAGCGTGATGATATAACAACAGCCCTTTTTCTTTTGTGTGTGTGTTTGATTGCAGTCGTTGCTTGCACCGGCCACACAACAATAGTTGCTGCCAAACTACGCTCAGCGGGCCAACAGCCTTAAGCATTAAAACTTTTTGTTTTCCTCACCAACGTGTAACATTGCGTCCTTCCTTGCAACACCCAGTCTAAGGCACGTATGTATTCAATTCTTTTGTTTCTTTTCACGGAGTTTAACACAAATAGAAAATGTGACTATTCTACGAGACGCGCTCAGCTGGGCAAAATTCTTTGCTTTTCTGCGATGGCATTCCAACAAGAAACCTTGAAACAGTAAATAAACTAGAAGCCTTCACCAACAAAGAGAAAAACAAAGCGCTGGCTTTAAAAGCGACGTCGGTGCTTGTGAAGAACCTGGTTTGACCACACAAAGATCAGCGCGGCGTACGACGCGGTAATCTCCTCCTTCTCCACCGCTGGCAATCGGTTCAGCACCGCGGACGCGATCTGATCCTTGCCGGCCTGCTCAAGGGTGGCGATGAGAGTAGCGTAGCTCACCACGTTCGGCGGGGGCGGGGTCGAGAGGACTGGGTCCACCGCAGTACCAGCGCCGGGTAAGGCAGATGCATCAAGTGGGGATTTGGAGCTCTCGTTGCCTTCTGCTGCCGCTCCAGTAGAACTATCCGCCGGATTCTTTTGGTTCTTCATCGACCCGTCCACCCCCTCCTCCTCCTCCTCCTGCTCCCCTGCCGCCGTCCACCCTTGGATTGGGTTTGGTCCCATCGCTCGCACCACGCGCAGCGCCCCTCGCCAGTCCCTCGCCGCCTCGCAGCCGCGCAAGCAGACGTTGAAGGCTTCCACGGGCACCTCCGCTGCCGGCAGCGGACACCGCGCGGTCAAGTAGACAAAGGCGGCCTGCCAGCCCCGCAGCTGCTCCGCGTCCGACGACGCTGCTTCGCCTTCGCCCTCGCCACCACGCGCCGCCAGCAACTCCACCAACCGCACAAAAGCCTCGGGGAAGGCCGGTGCGAAGAACGTGCCGATGGCCTCCGCCAACGCGTACTGATGGGCGGCGGCGCACATGTTCAGCAGCGCAAGGACGTGGTCCAGGTTTGGGTTCACCCCGGTCAACGACACCGACGACCCGGCGAACGAGGTGGACGCGCCGGCGATGGTCGCCGCGTCGCTTCGCAGCGTCTTCGCTTTTGCTGATGGGGTGGTGGGCTCGATGGCGTGTTCGTCCAGCAGCCTCTGAAACCCCGGCAGCGCGGTGGCCTCTGCAAAGGCCTTCAGCCCATCCTGCCAGTCTCCCGTCCGACCAGCTGCGGTGAGAAACGTCGTGAGGTCGGCGCTGTTACGCACCAGGTGGTCGCTGCGGTGGATGGACAGTCGCCCAGCGCGCCGCGCAGCATCTTCGCGATCCATCAGGGCGAAGAAGTTCAGCTTTTCCTGCCGCGCAGGAGCGCGCAGGCTGGCGAATTTAGACCGACGGCCGCGTGGCGTGGTGGCATCGCTGCGGCTGGGTTGGAAGAGGCCAGGCTCCGTCAGCTCCTCTGTTAGAGCCGTGGTGCGCGACGCGTGAGAAGCCGCCATGACACCAGCGCCACCACCGCTGCTGCTGCCACTGCTGCCTCGATAAAGTTGCGAGACGTGCTTTTGTGCGCGCTGGTTCGGCAGCCGCATCGACCGCGCCAGTACCTGTTCCAACGTTAGCGGCGGCATGACTCAGCACGGCGCTGCGTTGACAGATTTATGTGTATGAGGTGTGCGCGTGTGTGTGTGTGTGTGTGTCTGATGTGTTTTGTTTGCACCGTCCCGTCTCTTACCCTCAATTTGTTTGTGGGTTTTTTTTTTGGCTCCACACAATTGTCAAGTTGCTTGTTTGCGAGCACAGGCGCACTCTGTTTTCGACTTGAACCCTTCAAAGTAGCTCAAAACGGATTTTGATGAACTTGAATTTTTTTTCTTTTACCAGCTATTGTGGCTGAATGAAGGAAGCTAAAGGCGGTTAAGAAGAGGCAGAGATGAGGAGAGACGCAGAAGAGTGAGCGTCGTTACAAAGCGCGTGAAATAACGGCGAGAGAAAAAAAAACTCGAGGAAGGCAACACCAACTCTAGAAAAAAAATACAAAAGTGCGCACGGTTGGCAGTCTCCAAACGTAGCTCAGCTGCGTTGTTTTTATGTGTGAACCGTTTACAGCAAAGAAACTTAAAACCACGCAGGGGTTATATCTGGCACCGCCCAGATCGCACGCACAGTGTGGAGCATTGTTATTTTTTCGCAAAGCCTCCTAACTATCGAGAACTCGCACGATTCTCAAAGTTTTTTGCGTACGTCTCGGCGTAAGGCGAGAAAGCGAGAGAAACAGTTGCTCTTTGCATTTCAATACTGACATCGATATAAACAACTCTGTGCTTTAGGTGAGTTGAAGGAGAAAGAAGAGCAGCTCTCTCACCACCTCTCTCTCTCCGCGCTGCAGAGTCTGCATCGCCGTCTACGAAAGAAGAACGATTCGCTATATTAAGTTTTCGGTTTTTTTTTTTTTAGTTCTTACAACTCGGAATGCACGAATATACACACACACACGAAAGTTCGACCCCTTTAATGTGCTTAAAAGCGGATAAAAACGGGTTTAAAAAGAAGAAACTTAGCTTGGTCGTGACGAAGCCACTCTCGTTTGCTCTCTCAGTTCCCCTCGCTCACTTGCCGGTGGCCGCTTCACGAACACGCAAGCAAAAGTACAGATAAAGAAGCGAGAAAGCAGCGGAGAAGGCAGGAGAAATAAGGAAGCAAGAAAAAAAAGTTTAGTCTTTTTTCGACACTAATTTTTCCTTTTTTTATTGTTTTTCTTCTCTTTTTGTTAGTACATATTCTTTTTCTGAGGTGGTGTATGGTATTTGCAAACAGAGATCACAATCAGCACAGCACAGAGTGATGGTAAGACTAAAAGATATTTCGAAACATGCAGCAAAGCAAATAGAGCACAACCGACTCTTTTCCGTTTTTACTTATAAAAATCAGGGGTAAGTCCTAAGTTCAGTAAACCAACAACGACGCACGCAAAAAAAAAGGGAAATAAAAGATTTGTCTTTCTTACAGTTTTGTATGAATGCATTAAAACAAAGGCTCATTTGATGCATCAAACAATACAATTTAAAAGAAAAAAAGTTTGGTAATATGTGATTTGGGTCCTGTTTACGCAGAGACACCTTCAAAGTTCAACGGGACGCTCGTGAAGACTGTAAGCAAAAAAAGAAAAAGTAAAAAAGAAATGGAAACAGAAAAGCATGGTAAGCCAGCGGCGGGCACGCTTCTTGTGCCACGAATTATAATTAAGGAAAGCGGATGAAGAGCGGTGCCAAGTATTCCAGTGCGACAAGCTGACGCGTGCCACAGCTTAGAGATACCTCTCGCCAACGCCCCGTCTCCGTCCGCTTTCATAACTTAAACAAAAAAAAAATACAAGCAAAATATATGTAAAGGTAAAAATTAAGTGTCGCTCACGTGTGTACACACTACGTTTGGCTCTCTGTCTCAAATGTCAGGCGTGCTTATAAAGCGCGTTCGCACTCATACAGAGAAAGATTTCCTCGAACTGTAGCGCCTTCTCGTGTCATTGCTTTGCAGGGTGTGTGGGTTTTTATCTTCTAACAAAATCGAGGAATGAAATGGCCAAGGGCTCGTTTGTCTAGAGGGGAAAAAAATGGCCTAACAAAGCTGCGCAAACAGTCCAGCCAGTGCACTACAGCTGCAAAATAAAACTTTAAAAAAAAGGGGGAGAAATATGAAGGGAAAGAGAAAGAGCTTCGCATCACCACAACTAAAAAAAAGTGGGTGAGAAAGAAATACAGAACGTTTTGTGTGTTTTTACTTAGTTGCTCTAAAGTTTAAAAACCACGGCGTGGGTGGAAGGTGAAGTGCTTGACATAGCAGTCTCGATAAGGCAGGCAATGAAAAGCAGACAGAAAACAAAAAAGGCTTAATCTTGAGTGTCACACACGAAGTAGAGGAGAAAGCGAAGAAGAAGAAAAACAGTAGGCTGAAATTAAAGCTGTGGACTGTCGGTCAACAATTCGCACATTTCGATAGCAAACATTGCTGAACAGACGCCGCTGCAAAGCTCCACGGAAAAACATGAAAAAAAATGGTCTTTGCTTTTTGCTTTTCTACTCAATCTTGGTGCGGAGCACGTAGTTGAGAATGCCGCCGTTCTCCACATACTTCACCTCCATCTCCGTATCGATGCGCAAAATCGCCGTGAAGCTCTTGCCGTTGTCGCACTTCACAACGATGTCCTGGCGCGGGCGCAGTTCACCCGAGAAGTCCATCGAGAACTTCTCCTTGCCCGTGAGGCCGAGCGTCTGCGCGTTCTCGCCGTCCTTGAACTGCAGCGGGACGATGCCCATGCCAACCAGGTTGGAGCGGTGAATGCGCTCGAAGCTCTCCGCCACGACCGCCTTCACGCCTTGCAGGAAAGGTCCCTTGGCGGCCCAATCGCGCGAAGACCCGCTGCCGTACTCCTTGCCGGCCAGGATGACCGTCGGCACGTTGTCGCCGCGGTACTTCATCGCCGCGTCGAAGATAAACATCTTCTCGCCGGTGGGGTGGTAGATGGTGTACGGACCGGTCTGGCCCTCGCCGACGAGGCGGTTGCCCAGGCGGGTGTTAGCGAACGTGCCGCGCACCATCACCTCGTCGTTGCCGCGGCGCGAGCCGTAGGTGTTGAAGTCCTTGCGCTCCACCCCGTGCTCCTTGAGGAACTTCGCGGCCGGCGAGTCCTTCGCGATGTTGCCCGCTGGGGAGATGTGGTCGGTGGTGATGGAGTCGCCAAAGACGGCGAGGCAGGCCGCGTTGTCGATGCTCTTCACCCCCGGCGGGGTCTTCGTCATGCCATCGAAGTACGGCGGGTTGTGGATGTACGTGGACTTGGGGTCCCACTGGTAGAACTCGCCCTCCTCCACCTTCAGCGCGTTCCACTTCTCGTTCATCGTGGAGATGTGGGAGTAGACCTGCTTGAAGAGGTCCGGCGTCACACACTTGTTCACCACCGCCGCAATCTCCTCATTCGTCGGCCAGATGTCACGCAGGTACACCCCGTTGGCAATCGGCTCCTTGGCGAAGTCGATGTTCGTGCGGCCCGCCAGCGCGAAGGCGACCACCAGCGGCGGCGAGGCGAGGTAGTTGGCGGCGGTCAAGGGGTGGATGCGGGCCTCGAAGTTGCGGTTGCCCGACAGCACGGCGGCGGCGACGAAGTTGTTGTCCGTAATGCACTTCGACACCTCCGGCGCGATCTCGCCGGAGTTGCCGATGCACGTCATGCAGCCGTAGCCGGTGGCCTGGAAACCAAGGGCGTCGAAGCTCTTCTGCAGACCGGAGTTCTCCAGGTACTTGGTCACGACGTGCGAGCCAGGCGAGAGTGAGGTCTTGATGCCCGGCGGCACCTTCAGGCCCTTCTCGAGGGCCTTCTTCGCCACGAGACCGGCGGCGACGAGCACGTTCGGGTTCGACGTGTTCGTGCACGACGTGATGGCGGCGATCACGACGCTGCCGTGCTCCATCGTTGCCTCCTGACCGTTCACCGTGTACTTGACCTTCTTCGCGTGCTCCGCCTCGGGGATGCCGAAGCCCTTGAAGCCCGTCTTGGCGGACATGCACGCCTTGAAGTCCTTGGAGAGATCTGACAGGGCAACGTTGTCGTGCGGCCGCTTCGGGCCCGCCACGCACGGCACCACCGTGGACAGGTCCAGCTCCAGGTGCTGCGAGTAGTCGATCTTCTCATTACCCGTGCGGTAGAGGCCGACCGCCTTGGCGTAGTTCTCGATGCGCGCGACGTGCTCGGGCGAGCGGTTGGTGTTCTTGAGGTAGTTGATCGTCTCGCTGTCGATCGGGAAGTAGCCGGTGGTGGCGCCGTACTCGGGGGCCATGTTCGCCAGGGTGGCGCGGTCAGCCAGCGAGAGGGCGTCGACGCCGGGGCCGTAGAACTCCACAAACTTGCCCACCACACCGAGCTTGCGCAGGTTCTTCACGACGGTGAGGACGAGATCCGTCGCGGTGCACCCCTCTGGCAGCTTGCCCGTAAACTTGTAGCCCACCACCTGCGGGAGCACCATCGAGAGGGACTGGCCCAGCATGCCGGCCTCCGCCTCGATGCCGCCCACGCCCCAGCCCACCACGCCAAGGCCGTTGATCATCGTCGTGTGCGAGTCGGTGCCGACGACGGAGTCGGGGTAGAGGACGCCGTCCGAGTTGAAGACGACGCGGGCGAGGTATTCCAGGTTGACCTGGTGGACAATACCAGACCCGGGCGGCACAATAAGAAGGTTGTCGAATGCCTTCGAGCCCCACTTCAGGAACTCGAAGCGCTCGTGGTTGCGGTACATCTCCATCTCCTGGTTCTTCTCCACCGCGTCCGCCTCGCCGGCGCAGTCGACCTGCACGGAGTGGTCCACGACGAGGTTCACCGGGATCTGCGGGTTAATGCGGTGTGGGTCGCCGCCCAGGCGCTTCGTGGCGTCGCGCATCGCCGCGAGGTCGACGACGCACGGCACACCCGTGAAGTCCTGCAGCACGACACGGGCCGGCTTGAAAGGGATCTCGATCCCCTTGGTGCAGTTGTCCTTCCAGTCGAAGATGTTCTCCACCGTCTTGGAGGTTACGTCGAACTCATCGCAGTTGCGCACCGCCGACTCGAGCAGCACACGAATGCTGAACGGGAGGTGGTCGTACTTGGAGTCGATCTCGTTGATCTTGTAGTACTTCGCGCTGCCGCCATCGGCCTGAAGAAGGCCGAGGTATTTGGCGTTGAAGGGGTTCGGCTGCGGACCCTTCTTGGCGAGCTGCATCGCGGTGCGGAACATGCCTGTGTGCGGGTGTATGTTTGTAACGAAAAGAAAGAGGGATACTACTACTATCGAGAGTCAGTGAGAACAAAACAGAGCAATAGCGAGAGTTAAATGTGAAAGACAAAAGGAAAAAAAGGTCTTCAGGTTTGCGAATGAAACAGTGAAGATGATACTAAAAACGTGATCGTGTTGGTTATTTTCTAAGTGAATTACTGCTAAGGTGTTATAAGTCTCTGTGTGTGTGTGTGAATAAAACAAAAGTTTTAGGGAAAGTGAAAAAAAAAGATAGAAAGGTAATTAAAAGGGGGAAAGAAAAAGAAAGGTAACGGAAGTGAGGAGTGTCAAAGCTTTTCTTTTCTTGAAAGCAAAGGTCACTCGTATTGACGTTATCTTGTATTAGCTATTTTTCTTTGTTTCGTTAGTGAGCAAAGCACGTTAACTTGCAAGAGCGAGTTTCGCGTTAGAGCAAATTGGAAAGTAAATTATGTTGACAAGTTCCAACAACAGTTGAGAAGCATGAATTGGATTTAAAAAAAAAAAATGCGTTTATCAGGACACATTCAATGAGTCATTGTGGAGCAGTTTCGATTTAAAAAAAAAAGCGAGAAATTGTAACAGGGAGGCAAAATGCATCGCAAAACAAAAGACGCGAGAAGGAGATAATGAGGAAGGTGAAAATTGTTAGCGGGGAAAAAAAAACAGATCGCAGTGGAAAAACAAGAAAAAAATGCAGAAGAGGAAGAAGCAAAACAGGTGTCACGCCCCGAACAAACACCTGTCTTCCGCAGACCAACAACGAGTGCTGTTGCATACGTACTCGGACATGCACAGCTTCTCATCTCTCCAAAAAAATTTTCCCCATTAGGTCAGATATCCGCCTGCAGCACGTACCGTGACGTTCTTCTTTCCGTTGGCGTTGCAACAAACGAATTGCGCAGATACAAGCACCGTAAATAGAATTTAAGATGTTCGCTTTGTGGCAGCTTTACTGCATTGCAAAAAAAAAGATAGAGTTAAAAAAAAAAAATAGGACATGAAGCCTGACTGGCACATTTGTCAAAGAGCTTTTTGTAAAAAAATTTCCAAATTTGCTGGTGTGACTTATTTGTTGAGCAGTGTGTCTGTTACGGTTAGGGCAGCGGCGCTGACCTCTTCGCTTCCCGCAGCTGATGGTGCAGCGACTCGAGCTGGCTGCCGTACAGCTTAACCATCTCCGTGCTGCGCCGCCGCTCCGCCGCGAGGTCCTGCGCCGCCCCCTCCACTGCAGCCTCGTAGCGCAGCCGCAGCTGCGTTGCCTCCTCCCCGTAACTCTCCACCTGCGCCAGCAGCGCCGCCTCGCGGTGCTCGTGAGCGGCGACGACGCGACGCAGCCGCGCAACTTCATCCGCTGCGGCTGCGGTGGACGCCGCGTTGTGGAGGGCGGTGGCGGTGGTGGTGGTGGTGGAAGTGGTGCTCACGTTACTTACTGCGGCGGTGAGTCGCGCGTTCTCCTCCCGCAGCCGCGCCGCCTGCCGTCGGGTGTACCGCAGCTCCTCCTGCGTCTGCTCCACCGTCCGGACGAGCTCGTCGACCTGGTCGAGGGCCTCGCGGCGCTGCCGGCCCTGCCGCGTCATTTCGTCCTCCCAGTGACGCTCGGCGGTGCGCAGGCGGTCCCGCCAGTACGCCTCCACCGCATGCACCTGCCGGGCCACCTCCGCAGGGGAGGGCTGTGCCGTGAGCACACCAGCCGCCCGCGCCGCAGCCTCTGCAGCGTTACCTGCAGTACCCGTAGTCGTAGTAGCAGTGGTGGTGGTCGCGAGAGGCGAGGTAGCTTGCCCAGTCCCGGGCAGCAGCGAGACGACGGCGGTGGTCGCCGCGGTGGAGGGGTGCAGCCCCATCGCCGGAGCTCGCGCTGCCGCCTCCAGCTGCGCCGTCAGCGTCCGGTTTTCCTCCCGCAACGCGTCCAGCGAGGTTTGAAACTGCGCCCGTCGCCGTCGCTCATCGGCCTTGTAGTCTCTCACCAGCTCGGCCGCACGCACCTCCGCCGTGGCGGCGACCTGCTGCTCGGCGATGCGAGCGCACTGCTCCGCCACCTCGAGCTTGGCGTACAGGGCGGCGACTTCGTTTGTGTGGGACGCGTGGGCCTCGTGCACGACCAGCGCATGGAGAGCCCCTGCGGCGTCGCTGACCTCGTCGCTGTCGTGGTACTTCAGATTAGAGCCGGGAGAGGCGATCAGGTGATGTGACGCGCCGTCCTGCACGCCTGCATGAAGGACAAGCGCGCTGCTCCTCGGCGAGAGCCCACCCAACACTCCCTCCCCGCCGCTTCTGCCGGCGCTGTGGCACTGAAGAGTTTGCTCTTGTTGCTGTTGGTGCTGGGGCTGGGGCTGTTCACCTGCACCAGACGTAGCCGCCGTGCCGCGGCAAAGGGAGCGCAGCTCGGGTAAGACGTCCAGGTGCACCACCATAAGCGGCCCAAAGCCGTCCACGACGCAGTTCGTGCAGGAGGGTGCAGGCGTGGGAGAAGCCTTGCGCTTCAAACGTGCAGCGACGGCCGGATCGGCCGCCTCTCCTCTGCTCAAACGGCGCCGCGACGACGGCTGTGCAGAAGAGGAGGAAGATGAAGATGTGGAATGAGATGCAGAGGTCGACGTCGTAGAGGAGAAAGAAGAAGAGCGGCTGGAGTCGCTCTCAATGGAAGCAGGCGAAGAAGTTCTTCTCTTCGGCGTCTGGCTTCGATGGCGTTGCTGGTGGTGGGAGCGAGGGTGGCGGTGGTGGTCGCGGTGGCGGTGGCGACTTGACACCGACGACGAACGGTGGTCAGCAGCAGCGTTATTCACCGTGGTGGCCACATTCGCTGTTGCCCTTGCCGTGGCAGCAGCGGCGGCAGCAGCAGCAGTTGCCAGAGGAACAGGCGGCCGGCGCACCGGCACAGGGGCGGCGGCGGCAGGCAGTGGCGCGGCGGAGCGGCGTTGCTGCGAGGGCGCCGGTGAGCCGACCACCGCGCGAGTGGCCGATATCCACGTCTGCGTGCGGGTGTCTGTGGTGGACGAGCCCGCGTACGACTCGCTGGAGGCGGAGCGCTGATCCTCCGTCACCTCCTCCGGCGGGGCGCTGACCAGTCCCACGCCCCCTCGTGTTGTCCCCGCCAGTCTTCTCTCTCGTTCCAACGAATGCGGCGATGGGGGAGAAGCAGAGCGCCGACTGCTCTCTCTCGAGTAGTCGCGAGAAGGTTGGATATCGTTGTGGTTGCTGGGAGCTCGGAAGTCCTTGTACGGCGCGAGACGGTGGTGCAGCACCCGTGGCGAAGGCGCCTCGCTCTTGGCGGTTGAAGCGGTGGTGACGGAGGTGATCTGACCAGCCGCGACAACGTCAAGTGCATCCGCCGCCACCACCCACGGCTGCTGCGGCGACGGCGCCAGCTGCTGCTGCTGCATTTCTTCGTCCGTACCCTCGTCCTCCGCGGCAGCCTCGCCCAAAATGCGGGCAGCGGTCTCGTCTACGCTGGTGTCTACATAACGAAGACCATCCTTTACCTCGGCAGGCGCCGAAGCACCACCTGCACGGCTGCCCGCCGCCCTTCCGACGTCTGCTCCGCCTTCCTTGAGCAGCCACACCGCCGGAGCGTGGGCGATGCCGCGAGACGTGGCAACCATCGCACGCCCCGCCCCGTGCGGTGGACGACGATGCCAATGCAAGGCCGCACCCTCCACCTCTGGCAGCGCAGGACGGGCGTCGACGGCGGCGGAGCTGGTCAGGGCGTAGGAGCGGTGGGTGACGGCGGGGGTGACGGCTGCCGGCGGAGGTCGAGCAGCACCCGCATCCGCAGCTGTGAAGTTGCCGCCGCTGAAGCGACGCCGTGGTGCAGAATTGCGTCGCGCATCGCCCTCTCGGTCTATCCAATTTTGTTGCATTTTTTTCGACTTGCTTGGTCAACAAAGCAAAAAAAAGCACAGCTCTAATGTAAATGTACAGGTAAGAAACCAGTTTATATATATGAAACTGTAGCGACACAGTTTCTTAAGGTAAAATTAAAACCGGAAAAAAAATTACCGATATGTCTCTACTGAGAAGAAAAATGTACGTCGTCTAATTAGAGGTAAACACGGACGCAGAAAATTTGTCTTTCTCGTGTCCGTGCGCTTAATCTCGGTTTGTCAGATCTATTTTACTGCTTCTATAATTAGAGTAAGTAGGAGTTTAAGTTGAGGTGAGACTGGGTAAAAATGATTGGACGACTGCATCCAAAAAAAGAGCCTGCGTTGTTCTAGAGCGCTTTCCCAAAAACGATTAGAAATTATGTAATTTTTGAGGAAAAAGATCAAATTGAAGGTAAAAAAAAGTTGCCAGTTGACGGAGTAGAAACATTGAGACAGCCACCGTTTCTCTCCGCTTTGCCTTGCGAAGAAGAAATACGTGCGTAGTAAAGGCAAGTATTTAGAGCCGACGAAAGAAGATTCATCTAAACAGATGAGCTTACAATTACCGTTTTCTTTTGTTTTCTTGAAAGTGAATTTAAAACGAGTCGTTCCGTCTTTCTTCCAAGTGCACTTCGATAGCACAAGAATGTCTTGTAAGCGTTGCAGCCACCGCCTACAAAGGTTTGGCTG
>MDUD01003021.1:16336-34132 GCA_002216565.1 Crithidia mellificae | reverse complement strand
TTTTTAAGCTGAGCCTTTCCGGCATCCTCAAAATAAATTTATTTTTCACTTTGTTTTCTCAATTTGTTGCTGTTGTTCACATGGGCGTCTCCTCTGTGATGCCGTTGCAGAACGCCCTCTCAAGAAAGATCAACGGGGAAAAAAAAAGGAAAGTGCAGAAGATACAAAGGGCAGTGAAGCTCCTTGCAGCTCTACCTGAAAAGAAACAGCTGGATGGCTAAAGCCGACTTGAAAGGAAAACAAAAAAAAAAAGTGCGACCACACCTCAAATTCAACGACCTTTCAGTTAAAACGATGAGCAAACTATTCGAGCTAGAAACTGCACCACACACCTAAAATACAGAATTGAAAGAAAGCTGACTAAACACATGATTGGCAACTTGTTTTTATTCTTTTTGTTTTTTGCGTTGATGGGTTCGACAAGCTTTCAGTCGCACAACAAAGAGCAAAGAGAAACTGTCAGGTGAGTCAACTTTTCGCGCAACAGCAAATAAAGACAGCGGTAGAATTATACAAGCGCAGTAGGACTATGAAACTTCGCAACCGATGCTCCTCAAGACAGCATCCCCGACAGACACAAAGGTGTCTGTGCTACAACAACAAATTAAAAAGGATGGTGGCAGCTGAAAGTGATCAGAACGCAAATACTGTTTTGAGTACTCATGCACGTTTGCCTCGAGCCTCACCCGCGTTATTTTTTTTCCCTTTTGTACATGAACTCTATGACACGGTTGCTCAATTGTGAAGCAAAGAAATGACCGGGCCGCCCCCGTTGTAGTTTTCCTTTTCTGCCTCGCTTAATTATCAGCTGGGGAAACGAGAAGAGACGAAGGAAGGCGTTTAAAAGCGGCACGCAGGACAGCCAAGCCCCTCTATCTCCTTTTCTTCGCCAGGATAAACCTTTGCAAGGACGTTATTAAAAGTCGTCCTCGTCTTCGTCCACCTCGTACTTGTCATCCGCATCCTGCGCGTCGCTGTCGTCATCGAAGGAGGAGTACTCCTCGTTGTCCAGCCCACCAGGGGTAGCGGCGTGGCCGGCAGGCGCCGCACCAACACCCGCCGCTGCGGTTGGGGGCAGCCCGGCCGGAGAGGCCATCGGATCCACCGCGGTGGTCTTCTTCTTCTGATCTGGCTCCTGCTGCTGCTGCTGCTGCGCACCCGCCGTTGCCCCCACCTCCGAACCACTCCCCTCCTCGTCCTCCTCTTCCTCCTCCTCGCTGTTGTCGTCGTTGTCCTCGTCGCTGCTCGCCACCTCCGAGACGGAGGAGGAGTGCACAGAGGAGTGCGCCTCGCTGTCCGAGGCATCAAAGTCGTCCTTGTACACCGCCCCGGCCGCAGGACCCGCAGGCGCCGTCGCGTTGGTGTCGCGGGTCTTGGCATTCGCGCCGCCGCTACTGCTGCTGCCGTCCACCGCGTTCGCCACCACCGGCGCAGCCGCGGCAGGCGTGGCAGCGGCGATGGCTGTGGCGGCGGCGGCGGCCGCCCCCGCCCCTGCAGTTGCCCAGACCTGTGCGCCTGTCTTGATATCGTAACTCTTGTTCTTGCCGGACTCGGAGCTGGCGGCGGGCATCAGCTGCAAGGCAAGCAGCTGCTCCAGCTCTGGCGGGCACTCCGGGGCGCCGTAGCTGCCACAGCGGTCCTCCATCGCCTGCCCGTGGTCGGGGAAGTGCACCTGGTAGTGCGGCTGCGGCAGACCGGGCTCGCTCGGCGTGAAGTCGTAGACGTGGACAAAGCGATTCGTCCTGGCGTCCAGACGGGCCTCGGCAAAAAGCTTCCGCAGGCTCGGCAGGCGCAGGTGGAAAGGGTAGAAGTGGATGTGGTGACTCATCTCAACCACGGGATCGGTGGTGGTGAAGATGTGCAGATCAATGTTCTCGCAGTCGCGGGTGCGCAGCTGCTTGCACGCGACGTGCACCGTCATGTTCTTGCAGTTCCGCAGGAAGACACTGCCCTCGCAGGCCGCGATCACCAGCTCGCCGCCCTCGCAGTCATCCGCCGTCATGCTGTCCAGCTCATCCAGCACTACTGTCTGGCAATCCGTCAGGCGGTCCAGCTGCACCTGCTGTCCCGACACCTGCTGAAACCGCACAAAGTGCCGCTGCTTCCAGTTCGAAATGAAGTAGGTGGTGTCCTCGCCGCCGGGCTGATCGTGGTCGGAGGCGGCGTCGTCCATGTCCGCAGGCTCCTCCTCCACCGCCGCCGCCGCCGTTGCCGCTGTCGTTGTCGCCTCACCTGCCGCGTCTGCCGTGCCATGACCGCCGCCGCGCACCAACGCACACAGACACGTGTCCGACTCGGAAAAGCCAAACTGTTCCTGCAGTGCGGCGCTGGACTTCAGCGAGGTGGTCGACAGCCCGGCCTCGAGCCGCAGCACGCTCTCCGTGTACTGCAGGCCAAGGGCGTGCAGGTACTCCAGGACGATGCTGAGTTCCGTCACGCCGTTCTGCTTTGCCTCGGTCAAGGCCTTTGAGGGGGCAAAAGGGGCCTTGTTGGCGCTGCTGCTGCCGTTGTTACTGTCCGAGGCGGCGGATTGCACGGTCTGCAGAGCAGCTTCCATGATCATGGCCCGCATCTTGCCGTACTGCCCACTCGCCTCCAGCTTCTGGCGAATGACGCGCTCCGTCTCAGCAGCGTCATTAGAGGACATACCTTTTGCTGTTGTTGTTGTTGTTGTTATTGATAGCAAAGCTGACGATGATGCAGATGAGAATATCACTGGGAAATAAAAGTTTGGCGCGTCCTACTTTCCCTTTCTAAGTTTCGAAATTAAAATGAAAGTGAGAAGGACAAAAACAAAACTATTTGCTTTTTGGTCTCCTGGAAATCTATGAGCTAATTGCGAGAGCAGTGAAAGGAAAAGAAGGTTTCTTCTTTTTTTTCTTCACAGAACAGTATCTTTTTCTATCAAAAGAGGAAATCCCACTAGATACTTTACAGAGATCGGCTGGCACAACTGTGTGTGTGTGTGTGACAATGAAAAGCACAACAATTGGCTATGAGTTTGGTGTCGTTTGAAAACGTGCTAATACACAACACGACAAACCATAATGAAGTTTTTTTTTTGATGGAAATCAAACAATGCGCAAGGCCGTTGGTACCGGCCGTAGCCAAGCAAATGACAACAGTAAAGAAGAAAAAAAAAAGAATTTCTAAGAACAGGCAAGAAAAAAAGGGACGTAGTAAGGTTTCTGTGCGAATCCATCTGAACTTTGTTTCAATTTCAACGAACGAAACACACACTGTTGCTGTTGTTGTTGTTGTTGTTTTTCGATCAGGTGCCGTCAATCCTTTTTCGAGAATGGTGGTCTCAGTGCGCGAAGGCAAGGCAATTATCTGGAAGGAATTTTTGTCATCTTCACATCCTTTCTTTCTGCTGGTTTTAAAACAAGAACAGCCCAGAGACATTTGCTTTTGACCTCTTTAAAAAAAAAAACATGCGGAAGGTGGCAGCGTAGTTGGCGTATGCTCACACACAATCGACCCTCTAGGCCAGCTCCTATTCGCAGCCAATTAAATCGCTTGACAAAGTACTAGGCAGAACCAAAGCTGGATCCTGCAAAACGTTTATTTTCTTTATATTATATATATATAAGCGCAATAAAGAACAGAATGGTCAACAATCCAACAAACGATTAGATAGACGACTTATGTGATGTTAAGTAGAAAGAAGCAAAGCAAAAAAAAAAGTCAAGTAGAGTCGAGGATAACAAAGACCATCATCCTCCGCCAGCTGAAAAGGGGGGAAAAAGAAAACAATAAAAATAAAAAAAGTCAAAATTAAGGTAGAGTACAGTTTTATGTACGCTGCGCGTCATCGCAGCCCGAATCGCGTTCCAACAGTCATCGCACCAGAACAAGAAAAACAAGGAAAGGTAACAGATTGGAATCAACGGAAAAAATTGATATTTATATCGTGCAAGGATAGAGCTGCTGACTCAAGCGAATGCAAAGAGGGGGAAAGTAGCAAATTTACAAACTCATTGCCTTCATGACTTGAAAGAAATGTGAAGACAATGCGATTTTCCGTATTATGGTAGTCAAAGCCGTATTTTGCATTCTTTATAATTTTTTTTTTACTTGCTTAACGGACCATGAAAAGGAGAAGAGAAAACTTTAAAAAAAAGGGTTTCTGAACTCGATCATACATTCTGCGGAAACAAATAATTCCCCTTTTTTTGTTTTCAAACGGCTAATATACAGTTCTCAAAAAAATAAAAAATGGTTTTTCTCCGTAGCGAACAAACGGCTGGGAAATACAAGCCATGCTTGGGTCTAAGAAAAAAAAAAAGTTTTTTTTTCAGTTGCTACCCAACTCTTTGCAAAAGATTAATCTTTACTGATGAAACCGCTGAGCGCGTAATCAGCTGTGAGGACTTGGATCTTGAATTTCAAAAAGAAAACCTGAGGTAAAGTATAAAGGAAAAGCGGAAAAAAAAAAGGAAAACACAAACAAGAAATGATGGAGAATGCAACAAAACAAAAAGGTAGCTGCGTTTATCATTTTGTTGTTTCCGTCTTCAACCCAAAGTGAGCCCTGCGAGATATGAAAGACGGAAAAAAAAAAAGGAAAAGTGAACAGGAAAATGGGGGTAAGCTTGAGTGCAAAAACCACGGTGCCTCGCGCTTGCTCTTACTAACACGCACAAACGCTAAATGTCTCTCCTGTTTCGTTTGCAATGCTCTCTTTGTCAAAGCGCTGATAAAATAGAGGAGTGACAGAATTAACGGGTGGATGCGCCACTTTGTGTGTGCGTTGTGCAAGTGGTCTCAGAGTTTTATCAACACATTTTGAGAAAAAAAGAAACGAAGCAGAAGCAAAAGTTGAAGATCGTTTCCAATAAAACTTCGCACAAGGATTGTCCGTTAAACAGCACAAAAGTTCTCAAAACAGAAAGCGTATTGTGAGCAAACAGCAGAAACCCAGAAAAAAAAACTTAGAGGAAATTACTGTCTATGAATCTTGTTAGAGCTCAAAAGCCTTTGAACCACTACAGCAGCAATCTAACAGGCTGAGCAAATCACTTATAGGGGAAGAGAAAGGGAATAGGAAGGGCAGAAAAAAGGAAAAAAAAGGATCTAAACGTATCAGTGGCGACAAAACTTGTTTGCTGGGTAGCATGATCAGTGCACGACAACGCCATCTGCCGTAGGAAGGATCATTCGTTTTTGTTGTTGTTGGCTTAGAGAGATTAAAACACCAAAAAAAAAAACGGAGCAAAAGCCAGCGCACATCCTTAATCGGTTGCGGTAAGTACGTGAAAAGGGATACGGCAGCCCAGTCAATTTTATTTGTTAATATCGGCTTGCAAGAAGGAAAAAAAAAGAGAGGAGCGTTTGGGGATGACACTACAAGGTGGTGCGCGTAGAGGCCGAGAACGAGACCGTGCTGGCCACCTGCACGTGGCGCTCCTTGTCCCGGTTCACGCTGCTCACACCCTCCGTCGGCACCTCCACGTCAGAGATGGCGGCCTCGCGCTTCGCCGCCGCAGGCGCCTGCTCGCCAAGCAGCAGCCGGAGAGCCGAACGCACGCGGCGGTCCAGCAGCTTCGGCTCCTCTTCGTACTCGTAAAAGATGAAGCCGACGGAGAGAACGTAGACGGAGCAGATGAACCAGTGACGTGGGTAGGGCAGGCGGCCGCGCAGGTTCTGCGTGAGGAGGAAGGAGCGCAGGGCGTACATGGCGCAGTACAGCGCCAAGTCCATCCGACGCCCCTTCGGCTCCAGCAGCGTCGCCAGCCCGGCAAGGGAGCAGAGCGCCGTGACCGTCTTCACGCCGCCGCCGCGGTGCTGGACGCCGAAGCAGGCAGAGCGGAGGATGACGGCGACGTAGGTGGCGAGGAAGAGGGCGCTGATCAGCATGGAGCGGACGTTGCGGGCGATGGTGGAGACGGGATGCGTAAGGAGACGCTTGCGCTGGAAGCCGAGCATCGACACTAGCCGCAGCGGGCCGTAAAGAGGGATGCCCATGGTGAGCATGTTGCGCACAATAAACATCAACGCCCACGTGTTGCAGGAATGGTCGCCGTGCGTGAGCTTGCACAAGGTATCAGCTCCTTTTTGGTTGAAATCCTTGAGAATAGGCAGCTTCCTCGTCCAGCAGTAATCAACCAGATCGGGCACCAGCCGCTCGCGCGCAAAACCAGAGTGACCACGAATCAGCTTCTCCTGGTAGGTCGATGCACGCACTAAAAAGCCCTGGTATGACTTCGGCAACGTATCCGGGTTGAAGAGGCAGCCGTAGGCGATCTGGGCAGAGCTCATGCACATCAGCATCACATCGTAGTGACGGAACTCGCGCATATACTTGGGCATGTGCGGCAGCACGTACCGCAGGCAAAAGGTGTGCGCGCTGCGCACGAAAAGGTACAGGCACAGTTCCATGCGGGTTTCCTTGTTCATGACGTAGGCTGGGGTGGCGCAGACGCACCCGGCAAGCAGCGCGGCGAATTTTTCGGAGACGCCAAAAGGGTTAAAAATGCGTTGCAGCGTCTGCAGGCAAAAGCGGAAGCTCGAAAACCCGCCAAATACCGCCGCCCATTTCAAAGGGTCGAGAGAAAAGAACTCGGATGGCAGGCGGGCCAGAAAGGCGCGCGACAGACCACGCTTCACAAGGCCCTTGACAATACCGACCAAAATGCGTCCAATTGCGGCGTACAGACTGTTCCGCAACACTACCTTAAGCGTGTGCTTGAAGGAGAGCTGCTTGCGGTACTGGCTCTCACGCGCCTCGTTGGCAACGGCGGCAACGGCGGCAGCGGCGGCACCGGTGCGCCGGCACTTGTCCTCCTGCACCCTCTCGACTGGCATGGGGGGGGCTACACGGTAGCAGTGTTTTCGTGTGTCTTTTACCTTCTCGATACAAAATTGGAGCTTGAGTGACTAGGGGAGATACGACACGTCAAGAAACACTAGTGATCTCTTCAAGTTAAACTAACAAAAACGAACTGTGTTTTGTTTTCTTTTTTTTTTCAATCTACACTTGTTATTGTAACGTATGCTTTGGTAAAATTATAGCCTTCACAAAACAACAACAACAAAAACGAATCGCCAATACTTTACAAAGAAAAAGAAGGCTTGAGGGAAAAAAAAAGGAAAATTTTAAATTTTCCAATTTGTCTCTCAACTTTCCTGTTTTCGCTGCTGCGTCGAGTGAAAGCACGAGAGACGGTGAAACTACTAGAATTGACTTTGATATAAAACGGACTGGCTTCAAGCATCAAGCTGCTTGCTGTTGCGAGAGGAATAACGAAACCGGTCATTTGATGGCAGTTGAACAAAAAAGCGATGGCAAATTGAAGACCGGTAAAGAAAGAAATAGATGAGGAGATGCAACAGGTAGGAGAAGATGCATTCGAAAGCAGTGCTTTTAGAAAAGGCATGTCTAGAGTATATGAAACGAGGCACACCTGTTCTTGTTCGCCCTCAAACGAATTCTCTGCTCTCGAGAGAAAAAAAAACAAGAACAGGAGGAGCGAAGGTTCTCCTAGGCGCATCGGCACTACTCCTGTACAAATCAAATGCTTCAGACAATGTTGCTGTGTACTTTCCACAGGAGATTAATTTGCATCATTTTTGGTGTTGGGCTCAATGCTCTTCTGTCTTTCTCGTCATTCTTTCTCCGAGGCAGTGCAGATGGTCCAGCTCAAGAAAAAAAAAGGTCACATATATTTGAATGGACTAACGTAATCTGGCTCTTCAGATTTGACGACCCACGATTGACATGGTCAACTACCTTTTTTTTTATCTAATCCGCATGCAAGCTTAAAATGCTTTGTAACTGCTGGGCCGAAACATATTTATGTGGCGACGGCGTAGACACAGTAAAGTAAATGTAACAGCAAGGGGGAAAAAGAAGGAAAAAGGGAGAAATCGACCGAGCACAACATGCAGCAGGAAAGAAAAAACGCAAGAAAACAAGTTTCACAAATCGCCAAAAAACACTTCCTTCTCTAGTAAAATGGTCTCCCGCTCAACTCGCCGAATAATAATCATTTCGCCATCCGCCTCCATAAACGACTTGGCGGCGCGAACGTTCGGCTCATCGTCTTCGAGAAATTTGCGCTTGCGTTCCAACTCCTTGCGACGCTGCTCACGCCGTTGTGCTCGCTCTCGCTCTAACCGTTCCATCTTCGCCTTAAAGCGCGCCGCTTCTTTTCGCAGCAGTTCCTCGCGCTCTTTAGCAATCTTTTCGGCTCTCTCCTTCGCCTCTGCCGAGTCGTCGACTTTGTAGATGGAAACACGTACGCCATCAGCCTTCTTGGAGTTGGCCTCGTTAGAGACAACAACGAGCTCGCTGGAGTCCTTCGCAGACGCTGCAGCGAAAAACAGCAGCGGCAAGCCGGCAGCTTCCTTGCTTGCTGGAAGGCTGGCGGTTTTCGTCAATATTGGACGCTTGGCATTGTCGTCGCCAAGATACCATTTGGCCACTTTTGCTGTTTCGTTTGAGCACGCGTACTGAATCAAAGCTCCGGACGAGAAAGTGGCGGATGTGGGAGGGGCACTCACAGCAAGTGTCTTAGGCGCAGACCAAAAAGTGCCCGCGTAACCAGAGGACGTGCTTGTGTACAACGAGCTGCTGTGCGCGGAAACAAGCGAAAGTCTGCGGCCGCCTTCAGAGAGAAGATAGTGCGCTGTGGCATTCTCCACGCCAATAACGACAGAAACGGCCTTGAACACGAAACCATCGTCTGATCTGAAAAAGACGACTTTACGTTCTTCGGCGTCGTTGATGATTGTGGAAACAAAAATATGTGCATCATCATCGTCGTCAGGATGAATAAAGTTGCCATCAAAAAGAATTTGCTTAATCTCGCCTGTTTGTTTGCCGCTCTTGAAAGTGAATCGCTTTTCCGTATCCTCCTCTTTGACTTCGCCATCTTGCACTGCAAATGCAACGGCGCCATACTCAAGATCGCCTTCTTCGTCATGCGGAAGCTCATCCAGCGGGCAGTAGAGGCGTTGTTCTACAACAACTCCACTGGTACAGACGCTGTGGGTTGCCTTGACGCTCTTAAATGTTGCCCCTCCATCCGTGCTGCATACCGCTGACGCTGCATTTTCCTCTGCGTTGCTCTGCAGGGGCGTTGTAAAGAGACAAAACGAATTGTTAGACAGCTGCACTCCTCGCGGCAGAAAACTTACATCTTCAAAGAAATTAGATGCACCTTTTAGCTCAAGCGAGAGGGCAGTGGCGCGTGACACGGCACAAAAAATCACAAGTAGCCACAGAACAATGGCAGTTTGTCCCATTTTACCCTTCCTGACTCAAAAAAATCTAAGGAGAATAGGTTTCAAAACAACAAGAACGAAAGAAAGCGTAAACACTGAAAAAAACTACAGAGAGAAAAAAAAAAGGGAAACGAAGTTTTTGTCAGTATGCGTATTGAGCTATGAAATTTTGAAGTTTTTTTGATTGTATCTGAGTAGCTATAATCGTTATAGAATTGTGGTGATCACGATTCAAAAAAGCACCGTGATTTGGGTTAGTTTGCAAGAAGAAGAAGAACAAAAAGAAATAAAAGCGTTTTTTTTAAATTGCAACCGTTTTATAAACAACACAGAACGAAGAAAAAAAAAGAAGAAGTGCAGCGTTATTACAAGAAAATATATATTTAAAAATCAGAAGAATTAAAAGAGAGGAGATGTACAGATGAGAAAAATTTGGATGACTTGAATGATGACAGTAAATAATCAGGTAAATACTTTTTTTTTTCTTTGAAGTGTACAGTTGACTATTGATTAATCATACCTAACAATTAATACATTTTGGCATGTGAGAAAATTCTTTCAACATTATTATAGCGATTGTGGAGATTGATTATTTTTAGTTGACAGCTGGTCAGTCGCAGCGCGACGCCAAACACTGCCTCAATCTGTCTCTATGTAAAACAAATGCAAATGTGGGTGAGTTTAATTGCACAGCACCCAAATTTTTTCATGCGAATGCAGCTCACGGCACCTATTTTACGGAGACGCGATGCTCACGTGCGCTTACAGTGGTTTGCGCTATATCTCCTCATGAACGTTAAAACCACATATGCACGCCAGTTTGTATTTGTCATTTTCTTAAACTTGAATACAGAATTTTCATAAAACGCCAGTTCACCAACGCTAACAAATTTGAATAGAAAGGTCGATAAAGAAGAAAAACGGTAACGTCAACGGAAAGACAACAAAGAGACAAACAAAAAAAGGGAAGGGAAAACAAAAGGAGCAACAAACAAAGATTTTCTTTCTTTTCAACTTACTTTTGCACGTTTGCAACCTTCAGAGAGACGTACGGGTATTCCTGCTGCAACGCCCCACTCTCCACCACCGTGTCATTTGCCAGTGGTGTCGTGAGGTCAGGGTAAATTTGTGCAATGCGCTTGCGAATCTCAATTTCCTTATCGGCAGGAACCTGTAACACAACGGCAATGAAGCGCGGTGGAAGTCCAAACTTGAGGAGCGACTCCACAAACACGCGGACAGCCTTCAGATGAATCCACGCCACGTAGCAGGTGCAGTACTGCTGCCACAGCAGAGTGTACAGAGCTTTCTTTTCTTTCTCCGCTTTCTGCTGCAGCTCCTTCAGTTCAGCTGACGACAAATCGTCCGTACCCTCAACCTCGCGGACAACATACCGCTTTTTCCGGCAGGTCGTCTTGACGTCGTCCATCACCTTCCGAAACACAACAATGCTGTTCAAGACGTACTCCTTGTCCTCGGCAACGACGCGGTTAGACTGCGGGCAGACGTACTCGTTCATCTTCCAGTAAGTATCAAGCCATTCCTTCTGCCCAGCCACGGGCACGGCTACAAAGATGGTTACGAGCAGGTCGGTGTCGACAAAGCACTGGTGGTCGCGGTTGTAAATGGTGACAAGTTCGCGAATTGGGCGAATCGACAGGTTGCCTTCGCCCTTCCGGTTAGCCGCGGTCACCTTGTTGCGGGTGTCATTGTACTCACCCAACATCACGCGAACACGCTCATCCGCGGTGGCGTTGATCTGCGCGAACTTTTCTATGAGGTTCTGGATCGTGTCCTTGGGGTCGAACTGGGCAGAGCTCCAGAGAAAATTTTTAATGTAGCCAGCCGGCGACATTTCTTGGGTCTGGTTGATGCGGAAGGTTGTCACTATGCTGCGAGGCTTTCCGGACGTCTCCTCCATCAGCCCGATCAGCTTCTGCACTGTGTTCTCCATCAGAGGATCCAGCTTGGCGAGCTCATCGCTGGCTTCCATCAGGGAGTCAAGTGTGCCGACTTTGAGGCTTGGAATGACAAAGTTGCGGAAAGTCTGGCCCAACGGGCCCATCTGTCGCACCAAAGCCTCATATTGAGCTGACTGCAGAGAATCCTGCGATTGCTGCAGGTAAGGCAGCGCAAGAACCACAAAGCTCTCCGTCATTTGTTTCACTCCAAAGTTATGTATTGTGAGCTGTGTGACACGTAGATGTGATTAACGCATCAGATTGAAGAAAACAAAAAGAAGCACGGTTTAAATATATATATATATTCATATTCAAAGCAAAGAAAGTGAAACGAGGAAAATAAAAATGAGTTATGTGGAAGAATAGGAACAGGGAGAACGCAAACGTCGGGCCTTTCTACAAAAAAAAAAAAACTAACAGTTTCCAAGAGTCATGATTCTTTTTTTTCCCCTTTAACCTTCATGCATGCATCGCAACTCTCCCAGATTGTTACACCACGCTTTGCTGTCAAAATAGAAATAAATATCTCCTTTTCTTTCTCTACGCAATACTGTTTGTCTTTTTTTTTTAAAAAACGACTTAGAACTAATAGTCGACTGCTGTTTTGAAAACTCACATTAAACTTGCGGCGCGGTCGAAAGTCAGCAAAAATCATGAGAATAAATTGCCCTTTCCGCACCTACTTCCAATATAAGTTGTGAACCTCAGGTACCAGTAAATCGCCCTAAAAAGAGAACAATAAATTCTCGCCATCCCAAGAAGAACAAACAATTATTTATACAACGGCAGTGCATATAAAAAAAAAATTTTTCGGGAAGCCAATCTAATAGTATAAGGTTGATTATTCCAGAAACGATTTAAAGACACGTACTGGCACAACACTTAAAACGGCAAAGCTGAATATACACAGAGGGGAGCTTTGCGATCGACTCACTAATTCTTCACCTTTCCAAATTTACCGAATCGCTGAAACCCATTGATAGAAATATATTTTTGTAATGCAGAGATCCATGCTCTGAATGACACGCTTTAGTAGGTTTTCTGCTGTTTATTCTAGGGCCTTCTCTTCATTGTAGGTTAGCACCCTAACAGACATCATGAGAGAGCGCCGCGTACATTTAATTGTGAGTTAGCTCACTCACAGATAACCTGTTGCACACAAAGTAACAAAGGTCATGAGCAGTTGCGCTGCATCCTTAATCAATTCAAACATAGCCTAGCTCTGCTTCCATTTATTGGTGCGACTATACATTTTCGCAGTTGCCAAAGTAGACACTTTCTGCATGGCCACCGCCCCCCCCCCTCCCCCTCTACTCAAGCTCCTGGTTTCTCTCCAACACTTATCCGAAAAGACATGCAAAAGTCTTTTTCTATTTTAATGTGAGACGTCCATAGAGAGTTTTTCCCTTTTATGTTGAGGCACTTCTTCTTGTTGCTAAAACAGATGACGCTCTAAGATTTGGAATGTGTAATTAAGCAGAACTACTATAAACTAAGCATCGCACAAAAGCGGAGAAAACAACCTATTGTTCCGGTTGCGCTTAATTGTTATAATGTTTAAAAGCTTGGTTGGGGTAATGTAGTAAACTACGTCGGAAAAACACATAGGGACTCTTGAAAAATTGTTGAGTCGTAGTTCAATTGCTTGGGCCAACTTCACAAGGTTTGACCGCCTCTAATTTCACCCTGTAGTCACGACGCGTTGTAAAGTTTGTACAACAACAAAACACTTTTGAGACGGATGACTTTTACCTTGCATGAGCATCGAATGCTGCTTTATTTGATTGCGTGTTCTGAAGTGCGAATCCCTGTACTCTAGATGAAACTTCTAGCTTAACAATTGAAGCAAATTTGAATAGCGTAAGCGGATGTGCACGCTAATACAACCTTGCAAATACCGTCCTTCGCATAGCGCTTTGCTAGAAAAAACTTTACAATTTTTTTTCTCCCTGCTCATTTCGCTTCGACTAACAATATCAGATTGGGTCGATCAAGCTTGACAGCAATTAGGGCCGTAGCGCCTTAGACTTGTGCGACAAACGAAATGTAATTTCTAATCATTTTTTCTTTTTTGAGTACAACACGACTCGGGGGTTTGCGGCACTCTAACTACAATAATCGCAAGAGAAAAAGAACGGGATCATAATTCTGATAGTGTTTTGCAGACCTCGACGCATTTAGTTTTTTTTTTTCTTAAGCTGTGATGGATGCATTTCAAGTGAGATACGTTGCATCTTCCGAATGGTGACTAAAAAGTGTACCGCTGTAAAAAAAAAGGAAGCCTTTATTTCAGTGACAAAATGATCAGGATCTTTATTCTTGACAACACACTGCCAAGTGAATGAAATTGGCATAAACTGTTTAAAAGTGAATAACAGACACTACTTCCATCACATGTACGGAAATTGCCCACTTGCAATTGCGCGAGCGGTAATTACTACTGCACAGACCAACAACAACAACAACAAAAAAGATCAGTTGCGATGAATAGATTTATTCGCAGACGTCCAAACTTAATTAGTTCAGCAACATGTTCCTACGCTAATGGATTTATTTTGTCCTTTCCGCACTACTCTCTTCCTCTTCTTTTCTCTCCTTATTAATAAAAAAAAATTTAATTTTTTTTTTATGTACGTGCCTTTGCGCTACTTCTTTTCCTTCTTCTTTTTTGCTCATTCAAAACTCTCTCTCTAACGCATCAATGTGTTGAAGATCCATTTTTTTTCCAGTGCTTGTTCTTTTGGTGTTGAGCAGAACGCGACTACAATGGAGTTTCTTTCTTTCGACAATGGGACAATCAAGAACCCGGCGTACAGGGAAGATACAGAAAGCTTGTTGGCAACGCGCAACATTCAACGTAGGCGCAAACGCCAATTTATCGACAACGCAAATCTTATTTTTCCGAGCTATACACAAAATTTAATCGAACCACAAAATGCACCATTCTCCTGCAACCCCAGCAAAGTGCACTTCTCTAACTATGATGTCGGCAAGGAGTACAACATCACAATTGCTCTTGTCAACAAAACAACGGTACCAAAAACGTTTCGCGTCATGCCTGTTTTACCCAAGTACGCTAATGTGCTCCAATTTGTGTATGAGGTCCCACCGCGCATTTCGCCCGGGCTTTCGTGGGAAGTCACCTTGCGCTTCCGCCCGCGTGAGAATGTTGATTTTTCCACAGCGCTTTATTTCAAAACCGAAGAAGGGTATTTTGCAGTGCCTGTCACCACCGCACGCAAAACCTTTTTGTTTTCGGTGCGTCCCAAAGTGATTGATTTCGGCACTGTCGTGGTCGGAGAAGAGCAAACGCGGCACATTACGCTAGAAAATAAAGGAGCGCTCAGCGGCACTGTTGTCGTTGGCGGAGCCTTTAAGTCGTTACTAGAGCAGAAACACACAAACGCGGTAAATGGAAAGAAGGTTAGTTTTTTCCGCATTTCTCCTCAACAGTACAAGATGGAAGTACAACCCTTTTCTACACTCGACGTTGCGCTAAACTTTTCGCCACTGAATGCCGTCAAAATCGAGACGGACATAATTTTGACGGACAAAACGAATTCGCAAGAGTCGTTCACAATCCCAATCACCGGTGTCAGCACGGAGCTTCCAGTGTATCTGACAAGCGACAGAATTGACTTCGGGGCCTGCTTTTTCAACGAGCAATACTGGGATGAGGTGACGGTGGTGAACCGTACAAATATTACTGCCATTGCGGACTTCCACGTCCCTGCACCGCTCTCGAGCGTTATCTCAATTTCGCCGTCGCGCGCTTGCGTTCAGCCGGGGGAGCAGTACACCGTGCAAGTTACTTTTCACACGAACAAAAAAATGCCGCGCGCGTTTTTGTCAACGGTCGAGTGCGTTGTACGGGGACAAACTCTGCCGCTGCCGCTCACTATTTGCGCCGATCTGTCAGAGCGAGCACCACAGGTTGCTAGTAGTAATTTTGACGTTGGCAAGCTTCTTCTGAATACATCGCAAGTGGTTGATGTTCCCGTGACGAATGCGGCGAGTGTCGTGCAGCTTGTGGGATTTGACAGCCTGCCAACGTGGATCCGCTCGTCACAAGACGTAATAGAAATTGCGCCAGGTGAGACTGCTGTTTTTCGTTTAACGGTAGAGCCACCACAAAAAGGGCGTTTTTCGCAGCGCCTGCGTGTCATTAACGAATTTGGAGACGCACAGCTTATCACGGTCAGCGGGCAGGGTGTTGCGGCCTCATTCAGCATGTCTTCCCGCACGCTGCTGTTCCCTCCCTGCAATTTAGGCTGCAGTGTGACTGCAACGACTGTGTTGCTGAATACAAGCGAGAGAGCTGGCGAATTCCACTTTGCTGTGCCCAACGCGCATTTTCGCGTCTCGCCAAATGCTGGGATTCTGCCACCCGGAGGCAGCATTCCTGTCGCGATCATCTTCGACGCTCCTGCAGAGTTCGAGACGACGGAAACGGCACTGCAACCTGCTGCTTCACAGCGTCCTGTCAAAGGCACAAAAAAAGACACCCCAGTGGTCGCAGCAAGGGACAGCGTTGTGGTGCAAAAGCGTGCGATGTACGACGACTGGGAGTCTGGCACTGACGAACGGTTGTGGAGTAAACACAGACAATTTCGCATCAAGTGCGATATTAACGACGGCAGCGATGACAGCTTCTTCCTTGCGGTGCGATGCTGCGCAATCAAGCCGCTGATTTGCCTTGAGGACGCAGCGCCAGACGAAAAAAAGCCTGCAGGAGACGTTCAAGCCAGCACTGCCCTTAACAATACACGCCAGAGCCCGCGCAAAACAATGGCACCTGCAGAGGATGCAGAAGTGGCAGAAAGTGAGCCGAAAACCGGATTTGAAGCTTTTATCAATTACGGTAAAGTCCCTATTCACTGCGTGTCTTTGCGACAGTACACGATTATCAGTGAAGAAAGCGAGGGGTGCTCTATTCGCGCTCCGCCAATGAACCCGCTCTCTGCATTTTCGGTCTTGAGCTATGCGTTTGATGGCATTCCGTCAGAGCACAGTTCAACGGTGTGTATTGCATTTCAACCTCGAAAATACGGCAAATTCAGTGAGATTCTCAAATTTGAGCTTATTTCGCAGTCTGGAAATGCTACAAACGTTTGCGTTCGTGTGTACGGAATTTGCAACCCCACACAGCTTGCAATAACGATCGCAGACGCTCCCTCATCACCGGAAAAAGACCAGGTGGACTCCGTTTCCCACCTCCTTTTCCATTGCACGCAGAGAAACGACTCGGCAAAAAAGGTGCTCAATTTTAGCAATGTCGGGTCGTCGCCGCTTGCAGTGGTTATTAACGACACAGCAGACACAGCTGCGTCTCGTGGTATCAACGGCGCGAGGCAGGCGTTTCTTGTTCACCCACGCATTTTCACAGTGCAGCCGTATTCGAAACAGGTTGTCAACGTTGTTTTCACTCCGACGGACGAGGGGTCGCAATGCCATCGCCTGTCTATCGTCGCAAGCGGAGAGAACCGCGAGATGCTCCTTGACGGCCGGTGCGTGCGAGGTGTTATCTACGCTCTCGTTCCGCATACCTCTCCAGGAAATGGTAAAGTTGTCGCTATCTCATTCACCGATGAGGTCGGGTGCCGGCCGGAGTTTCCAGTTTCTTTAACTTTTGAAGAAGGCGAATCGAAGATCATTGTCATTGGCAGCGTCGTCAACGGGCAAAGCGGAGAGTACGAGCTTTTAAACTGGGAGCAAACGCAGCCGATGGCCGCGCATCCAGATTGGAATGTGACGCCTCTCTCTCACGTTATCGTGCCTGGTAAGGAAACGCAGCTTTGCATCCAGCGCGTTGAGCGAGACAGTGGAGAAGCTCACCCTGGCGCACTTGCAAGCGGCGATGGTGCCCTTTTCCCGCTTCGCTTTACTTTGGTGTTAAAAGGCGAAGCTGCTAACGCATCGCTACAGCGTGCACTTTTTATTGTCTGCGCCAGTGCGTAGAGTTTTGAGCGCTTTGTCGAATCTAGATGTAACTTTTCTGCTTTTTTTTTTTTCGCGAGCCATGTTTTGTTTGTATGCAGCAGTATTACATCCCTTGCTGCCCTTCATGATGCATTGATGTAAATTATTACTGTTATTTTGTGCGCAGCTATATTTGCTTTTTTTTTTTTTAATAAATGTCATGCATTTAAATGCCAACACACAAGCTCAAATCTTCTTTACATGTTTTCATACTGTGAGATAATTTCGACAGCAAGGTTGCGGTCTTGCAAGCGACCTGCTACATGTAATGATTGAGAGGTTCATAATCTCAGCAAAGCGGAAGTTTACAAGCGCCACGGGTTGCAGACACACATATGCAAAAAAAAAAGAACATCTGAAAAGATGGAAAAAAGCTCTGTTGCACACCGTTACGCTCGCACAAAAAAAAAAACGCATATTATATTTTCATTACGTGCGAATAAAATTGTCTTAATGCACAAGCGCACTCATTGCTTGCAGCGGAGGTATGGCGTGTCATTTTAATTAATCTTTCATGTGGCTGCGTAGGTTCCTATTGAGGAAACCGGTAGAACTGCCGTTGTAGCTTAGTTGTTGCTTTTAAAGAAAATTTTGCAACCACTTCAATACTTAAACTATTCCTTTTTTT
>MDUD01003021.1:0-11754 GCA_002216565.1 Crithidia mellificae | reverse complement strand
CCCCCCTTCTTTACCTTTTTTGTCTGTTTTTTTTTCTCTTCCTTTTTGATAGATTTCATTCTCCATTGAAAAGACCGCACAAAGAGAACGTAGAATAGTACCTCTCTTCTCCTGCCCGTCTCCTATCCTTGATATCGATTTTTTTTTTTCTGTATACCTTTTCGACTTTACTTTTTTCACGCTTTCATAAATTTTTTTGTGTGTTTGTTTTTCACTCACCCGATATAACTTTCGCAAACCTCAATTCTTTTCTCCTTTTTGTCTATCATTTTTTTTTGTTCACATTGTGATTTCCAAACACATTATTTTTGCTCTTCATTTTTGTCCTTCTTTTTCCCTTTTCTTTCCTTCTAGAACAATCATGAATCTCAACTCGTACCCGTACGCAAACCAGTCGAGCTACCCAGGTCGCAACACCCCCCTGCACGCCCCCACCTCCACTGCCACCACTCAACCCGCGATGTACGGCAGCAGCGGCAGCGGAAACGGCGTCAGTATCAGCCACGGCAGCGGAGCAGCTCCACACGCCGCAATGTACACCACCACCACCGCCGGGCCCGCCACGCCGTCCTCGGCGTACACGACCGGCGCAATGCAGGCTGGCGGGAACGGAGGCGGCGTTGCCGCGCCGCACTTCACACAGCACAACCCTCAAGCACCACAAGGCCCTGCCGGGGCCACGTACAGCACCTACAGCAGCAACCCTGCAGCACCAGGTCGGGCGGCGGATATCTTCTACTCCAGCCCGGCCATGCCCGGCCATCCGTCGAGTGCAGGGCAGTCCATCTACCAAACAAACACCGCCGCGCCCGCGACGCTCTTTCAGATGAACCCCTCCTCCTCCCTCACGCAGGCTCCCCAGACTCAAATGCTCTCTCCGCAGCAGCAGCAGCAGCAGCAGCAACAGCAAGTGAACGCGGTCGCCATGGCTGCCTACGGCAACCCGGCCACGAACATCAACATGGGCTACAAACTCTTTGTGGGTCAGGTGCCTGCCGTGTGCACGGAGGAGCAGCTGCGGCCCCTCTTCGGTCAGTTTGGACGCCTGCTGGAGGTGAAGATTATGCGCGAGTCCAACGGGCGCAGCAGAGGCAGTGCGTGGGTGCGCTACGAGTCGGAGATATCCGCCAAGCACGCCATTGAGGCGCTGAATGAGAAGCACGTTGTGCCACCGCAGACGAATGCCCTGCGGGTGCAGTTTGCCGCGCCGAACCAGAATCGGCCGCAGCCGTCGCCCATGCAGCTGCAGGCCGCGCAGCTCCAGCCGTCCCCGCTTGCCCCGGGTTCCACGCGAACCATCAGTGCCTTCATCGCCCCACCGCCACAGCAGCCGCAGCCGCCGCAGCAGCAACAACAGCAGCAGCAGCAGCAGCCCAACTACACCACGGCGACCTACACGACCACCCCCAGTGGCGCCCCATCCACGTACCTCTCTCAGGGACCTTACACTTCTTCCAACGTCATCTCCTACGGCGGCAGCGACGGCACCTTTGCTGTGCACACCGCGGCGCCAAACCCACCACAGCTGTCGCCGCACCAGGGCCCTCAACAACACCCGACACCGCCGCAGCAACAACAGCAGCAGCAGCAACAGCAGCAACAGCAGCAGCAGCAATTCTCCGGACGCATGGAGTACATTCGTGCGGGCCAGCCGGGTGCGGGCATGCTCTACACCACCTCCGTCTCCACCACCGCCATGGCCGGAGGGGCGATGCAGCCGGCGCAGCGACAGGTTCCACTGCAGCAGCCCCAGCAGCAGCCCCAGCAGCAGCAAATGCCCCAGCAGCAGCAGCAGCAGTTACTCTACACGACGGGCTCGCAGATGCGGACAGGCGTCGTGTACGCACCGGAGGGGTACACCATGACGAACCAAATGCATCAGCCCCAGCCGCAGCAACAACAGCAGCAGCAGTGGCGCAACTAACGAAGTGTGACGAGCGCGCAAGAAGAGTTGAAATCACCTGCGTTGACACTCATTTCTCTCACTGCCGCGTCATTGATCTTGATCCTCTCTAGCGTTGCACAACAAGCTTAATGCATCCTGAAGAAAAGAAAAAAAAAAGGACTTGGGTTACTGGAAAACCCGTCTTGCTGTCGGTGGTCTTTTTACTCCTTCCTGCATTTTGCGTCCACTACGCATAGCTTGCCATGAGCGTTATCGCTGCTTGTTAGAGGCGTCTGCTTCCGTTCATGTTGTCTAGTAGGGGTTCGTAATTGTTTCCCTGTTTATCTTTGAGTTGGCCGAGGAGGTGTGTTGGTGTCAAAGGCCCCCCTCTTTGCATTCTCTAATGTAGCCTGTCTACTCCCTAATTGCGTGTGTTAGATGAATTCATGTATTTCCTACACATGTTGGAGGCGAGTCCATGCTTTGCTTCCATTTTTTTATATCTATTTATTTGTGGTACCTATCCTTTGCTTTCTTGCCTTTTCCTGTCTGGTTTTCTTTAGACCCTTTTTTGTTATTCGTCGTTTAGTCGTTTTCCACCTTTCTTTGGCTCTAACTTGAGCTTCTCTTGTTGTTGTTTTCAGCGTAATTCTAAATTTCTTTTTTTTTTCACCCTCACAGTGTCATTTTTATTTTGCTTGACATTAGTCAATTAAAAGCAGTTTTTTTTTTGGTTTCAACTTTTGTCTTTACGTTTGTGGCACGGCTCTGTGCCTGCAACACCTTCGCAGGTTAATTCCTTTTCTTGTTTTCCACGCGTTTAACCTTTTTTTTTTTTGCTCCGTTACTTCGTCCTTTCTTTTTTTCCATTATATTCTCCTTGCTTTTGCTTGTTGTTATTTGGTTCTTTTTTTTTTTTCTTTCTCAACAGCGGCGGTGTTCCTTTAGAACATTTTGCTTCTTTTCGGTTGTTTGTCTCTCTCCTGTGTGTGCATCAGTGTCTCTTCTCGTTTCCCAGCGTCTTATTTTTACGTTTCACTTTGCCGCTTTTTCTCACCCTCTTATCTTTTTTTTTTCGTTTTGCGTCTTCCTGTTCTCTTCATTCTATCAATTTTCTTTTCTTCTATTTACTAGTATTAGGCAGTATGCTTCTTTTACTCGTGAGAAAGAGAGAAACTTACATAACATTGCCACGCGCAGCTTTACGCCCTCTCTCTTCTTCTGTGCTCTGTATTGTGTTCTGTTTGTTTTCTCGCTCCTCTCCCTTCTCCTCGGCTGATACAACATACAGAACATGTGAGGGGACTCGAGACACAATTGCGGTAAGTGGTGAAAAGTAAGGACACCGTAGGGTCCGCCAGGCGCGTCAAACAATCCCTGAGTCTTCCTCTCTTTTGGTGCTAAAATTATTATTGTTGTACTTCACGTCATGCGACTCAGCATTCGCATATTTAGTGCTAGCGAGGTTTCTTTTCCCCTCTAAGATTCTACCTTAGCTTACCGGTGTCTCATATAAGGGTTTTTTTTTTTAGGGGGCGCGCACATGAATGACGACAGGGTTTGTTGAGTTTGCTTTGCTCTTTCTTTCCGAGATTTTTTCTGGTGCAGAACACGTAAGAGCAAACGATGAGCAAGGCGCGCTTTTTCAGTCTTTTTTCCTCCAATTTTTCGTGACTAGCGGTTCTTACTGCACACACAAGCAAACGAGCACTGAAGGACAGCGCCAACGAATCCAAAATAAGACTCGAAAAGAATTGGATGGCCGCCGCTTAAACATACTAGTATATAAATATATTAACATATATTCCCCCTTTCTAAAATTGCTTCTTGTTTTTTTTTCTTTATTTCTCTTGAATGAACAATTTATTGATGTGTTTTACGCTCATCGTGTTCTTTTTTTCTTCTTACATATTGTTTCTCTTTTACTTCTCTTGTTTTTGTTTTACCAGCAGCTCAGGAAGGCGAGACTTTTTGCTCCCTCGTGTCCGCATCAAAGTTCATGTCGGTATATTGAAACAATACCGCTATACCATAGTATTGTTTCTCTGTGACGACATTTACTCTACCTGTCACAACTCTTCCACACCACCTTTAAATCTCTTTTTTTCTTGTCGCTTTATCATCACAATAGAACGTTATTCTGTTCGCCTTCTTGCGGATCTATTACTTATAGTTTGTGAAGGTGTCACTAATCTATCAGCTCCCTCGGGTCGGTAGAGAAAAGTGCGCTTTCAAAAACTTTTAAAAATACTTGCTGTTCACGCTGTCGCTTATTCCTCTCGTCATCTTCTGTTTTTTTTTCCTTTTATTACTCGTTCGTTTTCTCCTTTCTTTCTACCTTTTCTCTTCATTCGTCAAGACAAATGAGTATGACGACTAGCAGTCAGTCTCGCGCGTGTAAATCACGTTTTTTTTTACCTTTCGATATCTTTTTCTACCTTTTTTTCCCTTCGCCTTTTGACCTCTTCCTTCTCAAATAAGTTTCCTTTTTTTTTGCACCTTTCCATCTTTTTTTCTGTATTTCTTCGTCCGATGTCTATAGTGCTTCTCATCTTGTTCTTCATGCTAGCTTCCGATGCTTTCTATTCACCCGTGTTGCTCCTGGTTTTTTTTTTCCTCTTTCAGTTTTCCCACACTAAACTAATTCCTGGGTGTGCATGCCCAACTGCACTCTCCGTACATGTAAATCGGCGCCAATACTGAATTACGTGCTCCCCTATTTTCATGTGTGTGCGTGTTCGTGTAAACGTGTTTGTGCCTGTGCGTGTTAGTGCCTGCGGTGGCAGCGGATGAACAAGTACGCAGCGAACTCAAAACAATACGAAGACGATTCAACTCGATGCGTTTTGACGTTCTTCTGCTTTTTGTTTTTCCTTTTATTCGTGCTTAGCGACTTGTTACGAATGCTGACTCGCTGTTTTTAAACAACCCTCATCTCTCTTCGTGTGTGCGCGTTTGCCGGGTTTCCTCGCTGCCTTTTTTTTATTATTATCTCTCATTTTTGTTTTAAGTTGTATTTGTTATCAATGACTGCCGAGTCTTGTTATCCTCGTGCGTGCGCGTATGTGTGATTCTCTTTATTTTTTTTTGTCTTTTTTTTTAGCTACAACACTACTAAACAATATTCCGTTTTGATTTTCATCCAGTTTCTATTAGTTTTTAGTCACTGCCACGACTCAACCTTGTTGCCGCTGGCTTTAGCAGCATCCCCATCTTTCTGTTTTCCCTCAGTCCATTCTCCTTATCATTCGCCTTCATCCTTTTCAACACCTTAACACATTCACTCGTGGTGTGCGCCTTTTTAAAAAAGCGTTTTCTCGCTGTTTTGTCTTTAATTGTCTTTTGCTTCTGTTTATAAGTGAATTTTCCCCTTCTTCATCGTTCTGTGATAACTTTTCCGTTTCCTTTTTCCTTCTTCTCCTTCGTTTTATATCCGTTTTGCGTGTTTATTAGTGCTCATGTTTTCAAGGCCAACAGTAGCATGAAAAACAAACAGGAAAGAATCTTTTTTTTCTATTTACATTTTCCTTTTCTTTTCTTATATAATGTAGTTTCAAAGGTCCATTGCCGACGTACACACACTCACCCACACTCGAAGGAGCAAATTAACGAGCAGCGAGTTTCATCCGTTATTTTTGGGCTTCCCTCCTCCTTTTCCGTGAATAATTGCTCCGTAAAAAAAAAAACCACGCAACGAAAATACACACCAATGGGTCAATCCGCACGACGTTTTAATTTTTTTTTTCCCAACCGAAAAATTGCACCCGTGAATAAAATACCGTTCCTGTCTCTTTATCCCTCTTTGATCCGAAAGCTACCTTGTCTCCTCTACACAATAAGTGATTCTTCAAGTTCAACATTTACATGTGCCTTTCTTTTGTTCTGGTGCTTGTTAATTCTTTTTTTGACCCTTCTCGACTACAACTTTCTTTTTTTTAGGCTTTCCTTTTTTTCTCTTTGGAGTGTTTATGTCAAGCTGCCTAGTAGTTTTTTTTTATTTTTCCTTCTCTCATGCCAAAGCTCCATGTTTTTGCATTAGAGTGGTCTTTAATCCAGATAGCTACATCGTTATTTTTTTTCTCATATTTACTTTCCCCCGCTACAATTTTCCAGCGTACCCACAAGCGATGTCACGTCGCGCAAAAATTTCGTTTGTCAGCCGTCGTGCTTGTAGTTTTGATTTAACGTTTCATTTCACTTGTTTAGTTGCTGACTCACTTTCTTCTTTCTCCCTCCGTTGTCGCAGCAATTGAAAACGAAAATTTCCGTTTCATGATGAATGGTTTTCAGCTGTCAGCGTAAAAACTGTATACATACAGATTATTTTTGTATTTATTTCATGATTGTCAGCGTACGCTAGAGCTTTGTACTCTAAAGACACAACCCTGTTTTCAATCAGCACGAATATTAGAGCTTGGCGCTTGAACATGTGTGTCCGTGAGCTTTATGTTGAGCACCTCGTACACTGCTTCTCATGCAAGGTGCGCGTCGCAAAAAAGAACACAAGACTAGGAGCGAGTGTTGGTTTTTTTTTTCATTTTTGTTTGGTATCGTACGGGGGACCGAGTATTCCTCTTAAACGTCGTCGTGGCGAGTACAAAGCGCAGGCANATGCTGCACTGTAGACGGAATTGAGCTAAAAATAAATTTGAGTTTTTTCTTAGAACGAAACAGGGAATGCAGATAGTACTTGGCAAGTGTTTTGACTTTCAGACCGATGCCACCGCTGATCAATTCCAGTCGCCTATCATAGGCTTTCTTCAAAAACTATGTAATGCTTTGCGACACGAAAAGCACTTCTGGAAAGTTGGACATCAATTGTCAAATTCTGCGATAAAAAAGCACAATTTTTTTTCTTTTATCTGAGGCAGAGAGCTAGAAGAAGTGCTTTGTTACCTTTCAAGATCGAAAAGACGACTTAGCTCCTTCATCTGTCTGCGCCATGCGATACACGTGTTTATTCTAGAGTTATCACTATCCTCTTCAATCTCTCTAGAACACCGTAAGAGGAAGCAGTTCCTCATTTTTTTGTGAAGTATGAAGACGTCAGTTTAACTGAAGTGTGCAAATATGATCCAACGCATGTTTCCTAGCGCATCATTTTTTTTTTTATGTTTTGATTTGTCCTCGCTCCGTCCCTCATCACATTCTTTAGTGTCTCAAGCTGCTTTTCGTCTTGCTCATGTACTGATCAGGGCGTATGAGGGCAAGCGAAAATTAATATACAAATACTAACTTTTACCTTCGCACGACATCTTGATGAATGTCTCTGTTGTTGTGAACAAAGTATTAGCTGTATTTTAATCTATATCTAAAGTGGTCAATATCTTTTGTTTTTTAATTTAATGCAAACCAAACAAAATGCAAAGAAACAGCGATTGCTTCTACTCTTTGTTTTTTATGTGCGTGTGTGCGTGTACGTTCGCAATGCAAGAACACGGAAAAAAAACGCCTTTCATCAGTGCTACCTTGGCATCTTTTGTCACTCTACGCTTTTCCTGTTGCACTACAGAAGTTTATGAAACACGTCAGTTGTGTCTCATATTATTTTGAATGCAAGCAAAAAAATATTGCGCGACCTAACGTCGAAGCAGGATGATCAGGTCTTTTTTTTTTTCTTTGACTAGACTTTGATCAAACAATGCTTCTTTTGTCCCTTTTCTTTACAGGCGTTGAACAATCTTATTTAAAGAGCAAAAAAGAAGCTTGGAGTGTGCATCGATATCTGCAGATCAGCATCTCATTCTAAACTTTTCTAGAAGGAAAGGTAGGAAAGGAAAAAAAAGGCGATTGCAATTTTTTTTTTATGGAGACCGGATTACAGAAAATACACCGCAACAACTTCGCAACTGACAAAAAAATGGTTGATTTTATTGTCTTTTTGATTTCGCCGCTTTACAGGGCTACGTACTTGAAACTGCTCTTCTAACCCCCTTTTTCCCTTCGAACTTTTCGTCCTCTGCTTCAGTTTAGCGAATCACTCCCCTCCTTTATTCATTCTTATTTTTTTTCTGTTGGCAAACAGCTACGTTTTGATTCGCGGATTTTGGAATTTAACCTGTTTTAACTGGCTACGACTTCCGCCCTGCACTCCCGCCTCTTTCTTTTTTTTTTTCTCTTTTGTTGTAGTTCAGTTTGTCTAGCGATTGTTTTCGAATCGAGTGCAGTGGCAATCCAAATAATCAGTTTTTTTTCCCCAAAAAGGAGAATTTTGCTTTAGTGTCGTTACGGCGTTGCGGGATTTTTCTTGGCAAGCTGTTACTTCATTTTTTCCTGTTCGGTTTCGAAGCGCGTTCCTCCTTCTGAAGCAGCACTTTGTCACCTTACACCCTTTCTGCTGTCTCGTGCTGGCGCGTGAGATTAAAACTGAGGCTTCTTCTTCCCCCTTGCCCACGCAATCTTGTGTATGCGCACGCGTTGCAATCATTATCCACTATCGAGTATGTCACACGACACAATTCATCTTTTTTTTTTTCATCCGTTTCTCTTCACGCTGAAGCTTAGTGAAACGCGAAAGCGCATATGATTTGTGTCGTTTCGTGTTCCTGTTATACTCGTTAATTTGAGTGCTTTTATCTTTTGGTCTATTCGTTTTTTTGTGGTTTTGTAGCCTTTCAACGATTTCACATTGTATGTGAAACCGGCTGAAAACGCTGCACCTGTAATTTTACCTATTCCCTCTTTTTGTTTGTTTAACTTTTCTTTTAGTGTTCCGTGCGTGTATGCGTGTACTTTCATGTGGGCTTGCATTGATGCTTGCTTCTAAGCACTTTTCTCTTGCTTTCAGTGTTTCCATGAGTGTATCTTCACCTTTTTTTTCTTTCTTTTTGCGTGTCCGTGTGGTTTTATCTATTCCCCAAAATCATCCCCAGCGTGTTTTTTTTTCGTTTCTCTTTTTTGTGATTTTACGACTTCACCTATGTGTTTGTGCTTCTATTTTCAGGTATGGTTTTTTCTTCTTTCTTATCAGCAACAAAACTTTTGTGTGCGTGTTGAGAGCTAGAGTGATGTTTGCGCAAGTGTACGTGAAAAGCACAGCTGCAATCTTTTCTCTCTGCTCATAATCATTTATCACGCAGAGAGAAGGCATTGGGGAAAAAAACGAGCTTCACAGTCAAATTGTTTGTTTTTCGGTAAGCTCGTTGCCTTACAGTTTAATCTTTTCTTCCCTAGTAGTTAGCCATCATGCCCTTTTTCTGGATTGTTGCCCAAGCGTGCATCCACCACAAGAAAAAAGATTTTCTTTTTAATGCAACAGTAGCAATGAGGCAGGTACGTTTTACATCTCCTCTCCTGATCGTTAAGTTTTTCGAAATGATAATGTTTTGTACTTTATCTTTTTTTTTTTAAGCTCTCGTGGCTTTCCACTTTTTCACAGAGCAAGAAAACATAAAAATGCCTTTTTATTTGTGTGTTTTTATGCATTGCTGCAGCAGCGGAAGAGATCAGCTGCCGGCGAATGTCAAAACATCCAAAATACCTGCCCACTCCCGTTTACTTTTTCCTTTTTTTTCCTCGTCCAGGCGGAACCGCATCTTGTAATGGATGTCTTGTGTACTTGCACGTGGATTGTACATTGCGCGTCCACCCACGTCTTGTGCACTCTCCGTTGCGATGGATGGCAGTGCCCGGTTGTATGCATTGTGAGGGGGACGAGGCGCGATAAGAATAAAGGCAGTTCTTTTTATTTTGTTTCTTATGTGCGCACGGGAAGACTTTGATGGAAAACGAAGGGCTGCCTGAATCAGGTTTTCGTGTATTAGAGCACGTCTATGCATGTCTTATATGGAAAGACATGCGACCAAAGGTGGTTTAAATCATGCTTTTGAGGTTTACTTATTTTTTTTTTTGTTTCTTTGTGTGTGCGCGGGTTGTTCTCTTTTTCTCTCTTACATTTTTCGTCGTCGGTTCTTTTTCTATCCAATATACTCTTTCCTGTTGATTTTATTCCGTTCTTCTTGTTTATAAGAAACTACAGTTTTTTCTCTTCTCCATTGACTTTTTTTTGACGTTTTCGGTTTTTGCTCGCTTTAATGCTGCGCATCCTCATTGTAAATTTCACTCTCAAATTTTTTGTTACCTAAATTAAAGTGTGTTGTTTGTAGAGTCTCATGCCATTCGATATAAGTCTCGCCGTAATTGTTTTTCTGTTACCCTTTTGTTGTTGTTGGTTTCAATCTTCTGGCGCTTTTTTCTGATCGCGATGCTTCTCGTGGTCCCAGGCTCTTTTACTGAAAGGCTTGAGGCTTGTTGCATTTCAGTATTGAAACGCGTGGGAAGCTTCTAGCATCAATAGGAAAAAGACACATCTCCAGAAGACGAAACAAGCAAAGAAAAAGAGAAGGTCTTTTCCTCTTTCCTTTCTCCTTTCATGCATTCATGAGGGGTGCATCAGCGCACAAGTATACAATTTTTTTTCATCATCTCTTGCCTCCTACTTGCCGAATAATCTGAAAGCGTAGAGCTTGCATTGACACGTCTTGAAAAACAAAAGAAAACAAAAAATCTTTATATCTCTCTCGCGAAAGATAATATAGCAGCTGGCTGCAAAATGTGGTAAAATGCTCTTTATGAGCTGCGTCCCTTGGCATATCAACGGAGAACATTTGCCAACCTAACAGAGCTCGCCATTCGGCGTTACGTGCTCTGTCTCTCTCTTCCTCTCTAAGTGACAGCGGTTTTGTTAACTCCCTTTTGACTTAGAGGGCGAGACGAGCATAAGAATGATTGGAGCGCAAGCAACACTACTCATTGTGTTCAGGGTAGTGTGGACTAGACAAAGAGGAACTGGAGCGCATTTTTCGTGTTGAAAAACCACACGACAAGCACTGACAGGTAGCGTGACTCGACACGAGCGAAAGTGATGCAGTCACAACTAACATTGAACGGAAAAAAAGGAGGTTTTTTTTTTAATTCTTGACGGCAATTTGTTTTGCTTTTGTTCACTCAAGCTCAAACAGTGTCTAAACAGGCATTCTTTTGTAAAAAAAGTGCAAAACAAAATGCAGCTCTCGTCACACCTTTCCCCTGATACGTGCTAAACCAATAATAACAAAAAAAGAACGCTTACTCGAATGCAATTTTAATTTTTTTTTTCCTCCACACCCTACATTGGCTTACTTTTTTATCCCACCGTTGCACAACTCAATTTGTAATAAAGTGTGATTTTGCTCCATTACGCATTCTGCATCAAGTCAAGGCGACTCCTCGACAACTTCAGAACAGAAATCCATTGGTTTCTTCCATACTATTTGCTTTTCTCTACAATTCGCATATTTATCGTTTTCACCAGTTACTTTTCCGCAGCAATTATTATTCGTATTCTTGATTCGTGATTTGAAATTTTAATCTGCCTTCGTCTTCAGGTATCAGGTGGGTAGCGCGACACGTAATTGAGCTCTGACATCTTCAGTCCAATGAATCCTTATTACACCACGCCACCGCAGCAGCAGCAACCGCAGCAGCAGCGGCCGCCACAGGTGAACCTCGACGATCTCTTTGGTGGGCCCAGCAGCCCTGCGGTGTCGGCCAACGCGAGCAGCGCCGCACCGCCGCCACCACCACCGCCGTCGTACGATGCGCTCGGCGGCAGCGGCTACGGCGGCATGGCGGCCGCGCGTCCCGACGTCTACGCGGCACCCCCGCCGCCGCCTGTGCAGCCGCCGCAGGGCTACTACGGCGCACCGCAGCCACAACCGTATGCCCAGCCGCACGCCCAGCCGTACGTCCAGCCGCAGCCGCAGCCGCAGCCGCAGCCGCAGTTGCCGTACCCCCCGCAGGCGGCCACGCCCCTGCAGTCGCACGGCCACGCGTCTCCGCCGGCGTCGTCGCAGGGCGGCCCCGGCAGCCCGCACGCGGCCACCGCTGCC
>MDUD01002967.1:0-30933 GCA_002216565.1 Crithidia mellificae | reverse complement strand
ATCAATAACTCTCGTTCCGCCTTGATTTCTGCACTATCTGCAAATTGACGGCAGATGGATGGCCTACTTCTAAGAGTTGATGAGCAACTGCACTTTCAGCAATAGTCCCTGTAAAAATGTCTTTTTCGTTAATTGTCAGTTATAAAGCTTGTTTCTGGCAAATATGGAGAGGTAATGGTGCCGAGCAGTACATCTTTATTGATGAATTTTAATTTGAGCAAACGGAGAGGTGCGACCGCAACATTTTGTCGCATGTTGTTTTTTCCCCCATCGAATTGCGTGCTTCGAAGCTACCAAAAATAGTTATTGCTTTACTTTGATTAATTGAAAAGACGCGAAGAGAGCGCCAACAAACGCATTTCTATGCCATTTTTTGTAGACGCCAAAAAAAAAGTTTTTGCCACTCTGCGTTTTTCAGGGCTTACCCATTGCAAGCTCCGATCTGATCTGTTGGAATTTGCTGCTTTTGACGAGAATTGACTTTTTATCTTTGTTTAAAGAAAACGAACCTTTTAATAAAAGAAAAAAAGGGAGTCCTAATGATCGAATTAAAAAAAACTGACAATAAAAAAAAAACAGGGTCAAAGTTATTAGTTTTGGTCTATGAACACTAAGTTGCTAAAGCACTTCAAAAACAGCATTTACGCAGACATTAATAGAGCGCTTTTAACTTGAACATGACGGCAATCAATCAAAAAGTAAAAATACTTCATTTCTTTCTTTGCCTTCTTTATCTCTATTTTTTTATTATCCAGCCAATATTCAATTTCCCTCCCGATTACGGAAAGGTAGATCAGAATACACGCTACTAGCTTAGGCTTTCTTTTCACGCCTCACATCAAAACATCGAATAGATGGAATCCATTCCAATACTGCAGCGGAACGCTGAGCGCCTTCTTGCGGACGGACAGCCTGCAAGCGCGCTACAGCTCGTTGAAATACTTTGCGAGCTGCAACGAACGGCAACAAGCTACTTTGCCTTAAAAATCCATTGCTTGTTCGACCTCCGTGAATACGATAGTGTTTTGAAACTTGCAAAGCAAATTCCCGCGTCTAGCGATGAGGCAAAAGATGCTCACCGTTTTGCCATGAAAGCCGCTTTTGAGCTTGGTGATCTCAAGTCTTGTGTGTCGTACGCTGAAATTCTGATTGCTGCAAACCAGTCAGCTGTTGTGGCCATGTGCTTTGTTGCCAAGGCTGCTGAGCTCTCGGGAGATACCGCAAAAGCTGTTCGATACTATAAGATGGCTCTTGCCACGGATGCCTTTTGCGGTGAAGCGATCAGTGCTTTATTAGAGCGCCATCTTCTCGAAAACGAGGAGGTGCTGAAGGTGATTAATTCCTTAAGCATACCCGAAGAAGCGGAAGTTTATCGCCAGACACTTAAGATGCGTGTTTGCGTTGACGCAGTAGCGCTGCCAAGTCCGGGCATTCCAAAAACGCTGACGCTGCTAGCAAGCGCAAGGCGCGAATACGAGAACAACAACTTGCGGCAAGCACTATCGCTCACAACTGAAATTTTAGAAGTGGAACCTTATCACCGCGAGACAATCTGCCTACATCTGGGCCTTCTTGTAGACTCCAAAGCAACACCAATGCTTTTTGAAAAGGCACATTTTCTTTCCAAAAACAAATGCTACACCGAATTGGCAGTGTACGCGATCGGTTGCTTTTATTTCTCCCTGTCAAATTATGAGCGTGCAGGACGCTATTTCAGTCGTGCTGCGGAACTCGACTGCTATTTTGCGGAGGCGTGGATCGCGTATGGCCACTGCTACGCCAAACTGGAGGAGGGCGAACAAGCACTCAATGTTTACCGACGCGCGATGAACTATTTTCCGGGTCTGAACAAGTGCTGCACTTATGTCGGAATGCAATACAGCAGGGTGCATCAGCGTCCCGTCGCGCGCTGTTTCTTTGAAGAGTCACTGCGAAAGAATCCACATGATCCTTTGGTGCTGAACGAATTGGGGACGCTGGCGATGCGTGAACAAACCTTGGAAGAGGCCCTGCAGCTGTTTCAGAAGGCGTACGACAACCTGCCAAATCCTGAAAACCCGTCAGAGCACGAAGACTGCATTCTTTTTAATTTAGCAACCGTTTTCCGCAAGCTGCGACGCTACGACGCTGCCATTGACTTCTACAGCCAATACGTCAGGTGTCGTCCCAACGCCAGTCATGGCCATTGCGCACTCGGCTTCACCTACCATCTATCAGGAAACATCAAGTCAGCTATTGATTGCTACCACACCGCTGAAAGCATCAAACCGGACGCTTTCTGTCGCGATCTTTTGCGGCGCGCGCTCGACCTCGATTTTGGGACTCGCGGGCGATTCTCATGGGAAGCTGACAAGCCGTATCCTTCGCCGTCACCTGGGGATGTATCGTTCTCCACTGTGTCGCGCCGACTTCGTTCAGAATCGACCGCAGCCGACAGCGTGGCTGCCTCGCCCCCGCCAAGTGTTGGTAGAAGTTTAGATTTTTAGATCAGTTTTTATTTTTTCTTTCAAAGGGTTTTTTCTGTTTCCTTGCATAGCAGAAAAAGTATAGATAAATATTTACATACATAAATTTATTAATTTCAGATATTGCTACAATACTTTCATAAAGTGAAAAAAAAAATATTGAATTTTTTGTTTAACCTGACCATTTCCTCAGCTGAGTTGAATTTGCCAATAGCGCAGCTAACCAAAAAAGAAACTTGAAGTGTTCACAATTTTAGCGTCTTTATTGTAATGCAGACAAAGAGGCATTGCTTTAACCCTGCTTTTCTTATCTCGTTTCCGTCTGCGCTTGCTTTTTTCACTCTTCAAAATTGAATTCTAGTTTCATTGCGTCTATAATCATTTCTCTCTTCTCTTGCTTTTTTTTTTTGCCTTTGTCCAATTGCGTATTTCGTCTGCTTACAAATGCTACGTTTCCGATAGTTTCATCCTTTCACTTCATATTAGCAATTCAAGTGAATTCAGCAGCGGAGCGCTTTGCTTGAGCGGAAATAGCACTTTGTTTTTGTTGTTCTTAATATTTTATTTTTATTCTGAAGAAAGTGCTAGTTTTGGTGCTGCGTTCTTCGCTTGCTAGTAAAGTAATACATACACTTTTTTTTCTTCTGCTGCGGAGGGGAACGTTTAGTAAACTGGAAACAAGAAAAATAGAAAGTACTAGAGAAGTATAACTTAGTCTGCGCTTAAAATTGTTATTCTATTGCTCATTTTTTTGTGCCTTTGATTTTTCCAGTCTCTTTTTTTCTACTTTATAAACTTCTGAGGCAATAATAGGCGACACTTGACACCTATTCTCTCATATTGTACCAATTTTCTTTTTCCTATTTGGGCATCACTGCGAGTTGTGAAGCTAATTTACTTTCGTTTTATTTTTACCTTACTTTGCTTCTTTGCTTTCAAATCGATAGGCGCCGGCTGTAACAATGGGTTTCTTATCCAATCTCTTTAAAGACAAGAAGAAGGATCACAGCCGCAACACATCTGAACATGACCATCATCACTCGCACCACGACATGTCATCGGCAAGGAGCAAATCTCCAGGAGCCGCGTCCCAGCAGCAAGAGGTTGCGCCACCGCCTAGAGCCCCTTCTCCGCAAAAGCACGCCACGCCTCACGCCGAGCATTCAAAGGACATACCACAACACGCAAATGAGCAGCTGCCTCCACCGCATCCCGTTGCCCCTCCGCAGCCACAAGAGGCCCCTCCCGCTCCACAGCACTCGCACACCGCGCAAGCTTCGCAGCAAACTCAACCTTCTCAGCGCGAGCATAACCATCAACGGCGTCAGCAGCAACAACAGCAACCACAGCAGCGTCAGCAGAATATGCTAAAGCCGGCATATTGCTACACCGGCGGCGAGTTTTCCGAGACCATTTCACGCGAGGAGGCGATGCTGGCAAAGCAGTATAACTTCGCCGCCACCGACGACCGCGCGCATGCAGAGGTGACTGCCAGTGCAACGCGTCGCGCTGCTGCGCCTCCAGCAGCGGCGCAAAGTGCCACCGGCAATCCCAACACCAAAAGTGCCACCGCAAGAAATCCCGAATTCGACTCACTGTTCTCACAATTTATGCACGAGACGGGAAATAAGTAAGACAAGTGTTTTCATGGAAAAGGTATGTGCTGGCAACCTCCCGTTTCTCTGGATTCAGTGAATGCTCGGCGATACCTCGCACTATTTCTCTCTGCCGATTAACATTACTAGTTCTCTGCAGCTTTCTATCCGCTGCTTGCCACCTCGAGCTGTATTATTTACTTCAGCTGCTTATAATCTTCTCTATTTCCAGTTGCGTTCAAGTTGCGTTCCTTCTACTCCCCTTTCTTTTCTTGTCAGATGCCTTTTGTTTTTTGTGTCCTCTTTTTTTACCTTAACTTTGCTTCACTTTATTCTATTAAACTGCTTTTTAGCAATAAACCTAATGAAAAGTGCTGATAATTTTCTCGGCAGGTAAAAGCGAGACTGCGGCGCCTCAGCGTCGTGGTTTACAATCAACTATGTGACAAAGATAGCACTAGCCGATGCTAAACAGCTAATAAGGGCTTACAAAAAAGGTGGTTTTTGATTTAAAGCAAGCTTTTGTGTTAAAAAACTTTTAATTTTACACAGAGAGCAATTTGCGTGCCTTACAGTCGCAGTTCGGAGGGCAAATGATACCCACATTAAAAAATTGACGTTGAAGTCTCGTTACATACGTCATTTCGCTTCTTCACTAAAATTGGTTTCTTCTTTTTTAGTTTATGTTTTGAGTTGTTTTTCCCTCGGTTTCAGTTTTCTTTTGTCAATTATCTATAATCGACCGCGTGTGTTCATAGCATTACATGATGCGTCGCACCTTTCACTTTCTGGCTGTTGCGCAGACGCAGGTTACCGCCTACCTTGACTACCTTCAGCAAGCTGACAAGCACCTACCGTCTCTTCACGACGTTTTCCCCAAATCAAATGCGATAGAAGACGTTGTACAATTTCATTCTTCTCTCTGCGCTCATATGGAAAAAAATAATCTTCCGCTCGTAGGTATCAAAGTACTCCCACCACTCAGCGAAGCCGTTCTGACACTTCGCGGCTCTCGTGCAGTTTGTGTTCCTGTTTTCTCCAATATGTTTGAGCGTGGCCCCACCTCGATGCGCAAAGATCGTTTGCAGTATGTCGAAGGAACAATCTGCCTAGAGGTGCCGAGACTGCTGGATAAGTGCGACACAGTTGATACTGCTGCCAGCAACGTGATCTCGTTTGCTCCTGGAATTGAAGTTAACGGATCGCGATTTCCGTTCTACGCGCCTACTTTGTCGGCGTTAGCTTGTGACCTCTCAGGGTGTGTCAACATAACGAAGGGTCCTAATGTTGCAATGAGTGCAAGGGAAAGGGCTGACTTAGGAAGCTATCGTTTTGTCCTCACGCACAATCAGGATCCGGTGCAAGTTGGAGGAGGCAAGCAACAAATCGACTCTCTTTTCTCCGCAGTCATTGCGGCATCAGAGTACGCGAAAGCGATGAAAGCGCCGAGGAACAGAAGTCTTTACGTCTTTTGCAGTGGGGTGTGCAATCGTGTACCTGTGCAGTCGGGCAACTACGCTCTCGAATGGGGACGCTGGGGCCGTGCAACGTACTCTGTGCTCCCTTGATAGAGATAACCGTGCAACAATCGGGTGCCAAATACCTTCTTATATCTTTGTCGATGCAAGGACATAACTTCTGCTTTTAATCGTCCTGCTGCTGTTGGTGTTTCTAAATATTTGTCATCGGTTTCACAGATACAGTAATTAAAATGAACATACATTTTTCTTTTTGTTTTCAGAGGATTTGTATGAGTTGAATACCAGTCCCCGTCTGCAGTGGAGCATCGCCTGTTGTGAAGTCCTCAACGCTAGCACTGCCGCTGTGGCGTTTTGAGCGCGTTAGAACAGGCTTGTAAAAAAGCGTTTATTATACGATGAGGTAATGCAAGGTTAGTGGACAAATGTAACAGAATGCCTTTCAACTTAACGTTGAAGCCAAATAGTGGTCTCGTGGTCTTTATTTCATCCTATTCTCCGTGAACATACTTCTCTAACTGATTATTTGTCGTTTTGTCTGTTTCCTCTTCGCTTCATTCGAAAAATCAGCACCGTCAAATCTTTTTTTCTCGTAGCCGTGCTTCTTGTTGCGGGGACATTCTTTCCTATCACCTTTCCCGACGGAACACAGGGAACAAAATTTAGCTCTTGTATTCTATTTCGTCTCACTGCCATGGCTGCTGTGGCATCGCAGGAGGGTCTTACCGACCTGCTGCCGTGTAATGAACAGTGCGGCGGCGACTACTCGCAATACAGCTTTGGTCAATCCGACAAGGAAGTGACAGTAACAGTTCCCGTGCCTCCTGGAACGCGCGCGAAGGCGTTGCGGGTTGACTTCAAGGTGAAGCACCTTCGTGTAGAAGTCCCTTCTGTCGGAGTCGTTCTTGATGGAGAGTTGTACAAGCCCATCAACGTTGGTGAGAGCACGTGGTGCATGCAGGATGGAAAAGAGCTCGTCATCACGCTGACCAAAACAAATATGCAGTATGAAGAGTGGTGGCCACATGTGGTGCTGAATGAGCGACAGATTGATATGAAGACGTTGAAGCCGCCATCAATGCGCTTTTCCGAGCTCGACGACGGTGCGCAAGCCACAGTTGCGAAAATGATGTACGAGCAGCGCCAGAAACAACAAAGCGGGAACTTCAGCGCAACGTAAGCTGAGAAAAAATTGAATGAAGTTAGGGCAAGAGAGATTGAAAGCGATGAGAAATGGTGACCCGCTCACTGTCTCTTCACTTCTTCAGAACAAGCATTCAAATCAATTACCCGCGTTTGCTTCGCCGCAACTTCAATTTCAATGGTCAGTGCATCATTAGCCTCTGCTTCCGCACTCGAGCAAAGAAGCTATATTACACTTCTTTTCTCCTCAGCGTAATTGTGTGTTGCATCGCGCACTAATTACAGCATCCACAAAGTGAAAGAAACCAAAAATTAAACTACCTTTTGAGAAAAAAAACTAAGCGCCGGTTTCTTTTCCGGACAAATCTCGTCGAAGCGATTTGTAAGCTTCTAAACAACTGTTCTCATAGAAGCTACTCACGTATGTGTGTCGGTCCGCTGCACGAGCTCACGCTTGCTTCCCTGCAAACACAACAAAAATCACTTAGCTGACTTCTTCCTTCTCAATTTCCTCGCCTGTACTGTTTTTTCTTTTGTATGCTGACAAACTTTTTTCTCCCTTATCTGCACTGATAAATAAACACACACACACACACACACACACACACAAACACACTCTCACACACAAACATGTAACAGTTTCTCTCGTTTTCAATATGGGTAAGATCCACGGCTCCCTCGCCCGTGCGGGCAAGGTCAAGAACCAGACCCCCAAGGTCGCCAAGCAGGAGAAGCCGAAGCAGCCTCGTGGCCGCGCGCTGAAGCGCCTGAAGTACACGAAGCGCTTCCTGGCGAAGGCCGTGAAGCCCGGAGAGAAGGTGCACATGAACAAGCAGCCCCCGGGTAAGGCTGGTTAAGAGCACTCTTTTCGCCTGCTGAACAGAAACGTTCTCTTTTCTTTTACTTTGATTCCTCATTTCAAACAAAGATACGTTACAAACAACGATAGTGAGCACTCAATTTCTCTGGAGAAGGGTTGTGCGCGTTCATCACTTCTGTGAAGGAAAAAGAAAAGGGGCTTGCCACGCCTAGCAGATGAATGCCTGGCTTCTAAAAAAAAAAAAGGCATTTACAGCCGAAGTTTTGCGGTTATGGTGTTTTGTGTTGCAAGAGCACCTACTGAGTACATCAAATTCCTCACTTTTGCTGAAGCGCGATTAAACACATTTCTGTTTTGTGACACGCGTTTTGCGATCCTGTGTTCAGCTATATGCTTAAGTTGTCACCTGATAATATCGTCTACTCTTCTTCATGCCAACCTTTATTTTCCCTGTCATTCCTACACATGCCTTTTAATCAACGCAAAAATATAACGTGCCACTTTACATCGCCAGCTAATTACTTTAATCCAGTTTCCCCTACTTGACTTTTAGAGTCGTGTTTTCCTCCTATATCACTCAAGCTTCACAGCACTACTTTTTTCACCTCTTTTTCTCTTTTCCATTTTTCCACCATGGGTAAGATCCACGGCTCCCTCGCCCGTGCGGGCAAGGTCAAGAACCAGACCCCCAAGGTCGCCAAGCAGGAGAAGCCGAAGCAGCCTCGTGGCCGCGCGCTGAAGCGCCTGAAGTACACGAAGCGCTTCCTGGCGAAGGCCGTGAAGCCCGGAGAGAAGGTGCACATGAACAAGCAGCCCCCGGGTAAGGCTGGTTAAGAGCCCTCCTCTTTACTGTTTGAAGGTCTATGTACCAAAACGTATGTGTATCCTCATCAGTTTTTACTTCCCTTTCCTTTCCGATTTCACCATATGAAATCTTTACTTGCCATTTTCTATTATCTCTGATCGTCATTCGATTAGGATTAATCGTACGAGAGCGTTGGACTATGTGACGTTTTCCAAGCCACGGGGATGAAGGACTTGCAGGACATTGTTTTTGTGATACGAGGATGTCCAAGCACCCAACCCGACTTGGCTTTGAAAACCATCAGAGGATGAATTCTCTCTCTGCTTCTGCCTTTATTGCCATTTTCAAACACACACACACACGTTCCCAATCAGCCTTAACACAAAGTGCGTGATGGCAATTGGGGCCTAATATTCATTTTTCTTGTTTTCGGTCTTTGACTATGCTTGTTATTTCCATTTTATTACTCTTCAGATTCGCAGTGTTTTCAGAAAAAAAGGTTTTATGCCTTATTTTAAACTAAACAATTTAGACGAGAAAGAGAAAACTGAACGCAAAGGCAAACTCGACGCGAACGGCTGTAAATTATGGTCAAAAGTAGAGCAAGAATAGCTATCGGATGCTATCTGAGCTGTAAGATGGCGGGATGAAACAGAAAGCGAAGGCTCGAATGTTGCGTCGACAGAAAGGTGCATCGGTGAGCGTGACTTCTGTTCTACCTTGTCAGACGGAAAGAAAAAGAGTCCAGCTCACTTTGCCACTGCCTCCACTGACGGCTTTGCCAAGGGAAAAAAAAAAATGCTGCCCTTTACATTCATCTCACTCTCCTATTCTTTTTTTAATTCTATCCTGCTTCACTCATTCCTTGTTGTTCAACTTCTCAACTACATTTGTCCTTTATTACTTTGCCTACTCGCTGCATTAATGAACCGTCAGCAAGGAATCTTAGAATCATGGGTAAGATCCACGGCTCCCTCGCCCGTGCGGGCAAGGTCAAGAACCAGACCCCCAAGGTCGCCAAGCAGGAGAAGCCGAAGCAGCCTCGTGGCCGCGCGCTGAAGCGCCTGAAGTACACGAAGCGCTTCCTGGCGAAGGCCGTGAAGCCCGGAGAGAAGGTGCACATGAACAAGCAGCCCCCGGGTAAGGCTGGTTAAGAGCACCTTTCCTGCCTGTTTCCATTCGCGTTACAGATTCCGCTCTTTCCTTTTACGTCATTTCATTAAAAAAAAAACCAAAAAAAAAAAGATAGGCAGCTGATACTGCTACTCAAGCTCAATTGATAAAGCGTAGTGAGCATCTTGAAGAAAACTCTCGTCTTTTGCCGCTTTCTCTGCGATGTATTTTCTGCTGCCGTTTCAGCAATTTGCTGGAGCGAAACTGGAAGGTGTGAAGGCCTGTAACACCTTTGATACACAACTACGTGTGTTGAAACTTCGTTTCTTGAGGACGAAAGGCACCGTTTCAGTGACAAATCATCTGAGCTATTCGCTTTTAAATAGAATTGATGAATACCTCTGAAAGGTGTCTTGTTTCGATTCCCAGAACCGTTGTTTCCCCTACGAGGCTTTCGGTTTTTCAATTTGCTATCCATTCTTTCATTCCTAACACATCTCCCTTTCTTCGCTATTTGTTCCTGTTGTTGTTGTTGTTGTTGTTTGCCTCGATTCTTCTTCTGCCCGTAACTGATGTTGCGGTTGTGCTGCACAACTGCTATGCCGCTGTTCACGGCGATACTTTTTTTTGCGCTGAATACTATTTTTTTTTTTTTTCATTTGTCCATTTGAATGATAGCTACTTTTACTAGGAGCACATCCTCTGCTGTTTAGCAGAGAAGCATTACACAAAACAGCAACGAACACTCACACACACACACACATCAACCAATTTTCTTTCTTTGAGAAGTAGACTCATACTCTTCTCGACAACTTCAACGCTTTTGATTGCGTTGTTCTTGTATATCTTTTTTTCGGTTTCCCTCTCTCTTCTTTCCATTCTCTGCCGCCTCTATTCTTGACCAGGAGGCATTTTTAAACCAGCTTGGCAAATAGAACATTCACTGCGGGTTTTCAAGAAGACCAACAAAGAATTTCCGTCTATAGGAAAGCACCCTTTTCCTTCCCGTAATTTCTCTTTCTTTTTCCTTTTTCTTTTTTTATCTCACGTTGTCGGCATCTACTCTTTCACAATGGGGTGCCTCAACTCAAAAGCAGTGGCTGAAAAGGCCAAAACTCCAGGCGAAAAGGGCTCTGACCACCGTCGCACAAACAACGCCGCAAAGGCGCAGGACAAGGGCAAGAGCGCCGGCAACGACGCCGCGCCGAAGCCCGCCGCCAACGCGCCTGCAAACGAGGCGAAGGAGGAGGTCAAGAATGGCGAGACCGACGCCGCGAAGGCGACGCAGGTGGCGGCGGAGCAGTTCTTGCGCTCCATCATGGAGGGCACGGAGCGCTTTATCGCCAGCCTGCCCGACACCACCGCGGTGAAGCAGGTCATTATGCTGACGTTCACCAACTCCTGCGCGGAGGTGACGCGCACCAAGTTCCGCATGAAGCTAGACGCGATTACCGACCTCATTGCGTCCCTCGCACGCCAGCAGAAGCTGCCCCTCATGGAGGCCTCCGTGGCGCAGGTGGAGGAGCGCGCGATGGACGACGGGTTCTCGCGCATCCTGCTCGCCTGGTTCTCGAACAACCCGACGTACGCGAAGAAGATTCCGGTGGCGGCTGGGCAGGCGGTGCTGGACACGCTTTACATCCGCTACGTTGTGAATAAGGCCGTCTCCTTCGAGGACATCTTAGCGTACCAGATCCGCTGGATCTCCGTCAACGAGGCCGCCTTCGAGCTCTTTAGCAAGTTCACCGACGGCAAGGAGCTGATGTCGACGGAGCAGTTAGGCAAGTTCCTGCGCGAGACGCAGCTTATAGACGTGACGGACCGGCAAATTGTGGAGAAGTACAAGTACCGCTTTGGCGGTGGCGTCCACAAGTACAACTTTGGCAGCTACAACGGCAGTGTGCTGACGAACAACGCCATCGACCCGTCGCGTACGTCGAACGTGTGGCAGGACATGACACAGTCCTTTACTCATTACATGGTGTCGTGTGCCCGCATCGAGAACGAGGAGGACCTGAAGCGCGTGGCGGCGGACGGCACGCGTGCGCTCGTGCTGAATGTGAAGCGCGGCGCAAACGGCAAGCTTGTGGTGGGCGCCTGCGAGTTCCGCGCCATTCTGGAAAGCGTGAAGAAGAACGGCTTCGTGACGAACACCTACCCGATCGTCCTCTGCCTCTCGCCGAACGCGCCGATGCCAATTGACGTGCAGGACGAGGTGGCGCAGCAGATCAACGAGATTCTCGAGTCCACCGTGGCGGAGGGTTTGATGTTCGAGGGGGCGATGATCAACGACCCGAAGTTTAGCCCAGGCGCACTGCGCAAGAAGGTGCTCATCATGAGCTACCAGAGCCGCCTGAAGCCGTTCATTGGTTTCCTGGTGGCGGACATGAACAAGGACGGCCTCGGGGTGCGTGTGACGGATGTGATGGAGGGCACGCCGGCGTCAAAGGGCGGCGTGCTGAAGGACGATTGGCTTACGCACATCAACGGCCAGCCTATCCAGAACAAGCAGCACCTCCGCGAGTGTTTGGCAAAGCTCAAGGTAGGTGACGAGTTCACGGTGCGCCGCGAGAACCTGGACGAGATCAAGATCGTCGTTGGTGGCGCCATTGACCCGCAGGACACCACGGCCTCCGCGGCACTCTCTAGCATCACCTTCTTCAAGTACTCGGAGGGCCCGGACCCGAAGCCATGGGACACTGAGCGCGTCCCGGCCTCAAGCCTGGCGACGACGACGCTGACGAGGAAAGACCTCGCGACCCACTTCGCCTTCTGCACCATCAATGCGGCGCAGATCACGAAGGAGGTGCCGGACCCGGAGGGGTTGGCGGCGAAGCTGGGCATCGAGTTCGTGGACACCGACAACAGCGAGCGCTGCCTGTCGTGGTCGCGTGGGCGGTTCTGCGACAACGGCCGCTCCGGCTACATCTTGAAGACCGACATTGACAAGGCTAAATCCGCTGATCTGACGGTCAACATCATCGCCGGCCCGCGGCTGCTCAACTGTGCGCCGGTGTCGGCGATGAAGACGACGATGCACGGCAACGGCCAAGCCCGCGTGAGTGGCAGCCAGGTGACTTTCACAGAGTGCAACCAGGCCACCATTGCCGTGGTGACGATGACCTTTGAGGTGAACGGCGCGGAGCGCTCTTTCACGTCCTCCTTCTGCCCCGGCCTGCTCCGCCCCGGCTACCGTGCTCTGCCGGCCATCCCCAGTGGCGAGGAGCGTGCTGCCAAGCCGCAGATTCATGGCATCTACTGCTTCATCAAGTAGCCACGTAGCGAGCGACTATCCGGCTTTTCCAACTGCAGAAATAGTAATCGATGTTGATTGTAAAGTGGAAATTAGTGCTCTTCGTAGGGATTAATGAGTGTGTAGCTGTGGAAGTGTGCTTTCTGTGCACTACCGTTGCTGTCAGTTGCCGCCGTGCGCGTCTCGCAGACGCACCGCGAAAGTAAATTTGCAGGCTAAATATAGCTGGTTTCGTGGACGAATGATATAATTGTCGTGTTACGAGGCAGTATCAAGAGATATTTCTGTCTGTCTGTACCAAACTCTTCTCCCCCTTTTTTTTCTATTCTTTTTTTCCTTTCCTTCTTTTATTTCCTGGAGAATTTACTTAAAACGTTCATTTTTTCTTCTTTTTCTTTACCTCACGTCTTCTTTGTTGTTTATTGCTGGCCTTCCAGCTCCGCGTTCGTTAACAGAAGATGAAAGACGCCTAGTGTTGATTAGCGATGTCTTTCTTCCTTATCTGTAAGACGAGTGAATCCCTGAATCGTTAATTCCTTTTTTTTTTCTATGTCAAGTTGCAAAACATGCGTTTCACCCACCTTTGTTTCTCTGCATCTTTTTTTCCCCTCCTTTCTCTCTTGCAACTTGAAGGTGCTGCCAGCGGAGACAAAGCGCTTAGTCGGTAGTCGCGAGAAAAGCGAAGATTTGCGCACGGACTGAGAGAGTTGTTGAGTGAACTGGGCCAGAAACTCGTTTTTTTTTTGGTAGGTCAATCCGACGCGCTCTGTTTTTCGGCTCCATCTCTTTTGCCGCAAGAGTTTCGGATACAGCTCAATTTGCTTTTGTAGTATGAAAACTGACATTTTGCTTTTTTTTTTTCAACCTTTTTTCGCATCATCGGCTTTTTCGTCCTTTCTTTTCCTTTTCCTTTTGTTCGATTTTTTTTTCTGACGTGTGCTGTGACGTTTGATAATGCTGTGACTTTCTGATGATTAGTGGAATTTGCGTGTGTCTGTGTTTCAATTCCGTGCGCGCGAATTGGCTCGCAGGCCTCTTAATGGAAGATTTTGGTGAGGTATAGAGTTCCTGTCTCGTTCTTTGTTCACTTGGGAGACTAATAAAGCCGTCTTGAATTCTTTTTTCTTGTTGCGTATCCGCCTGATATGGTCTCTGTGTCACGATCCCCTGTATTTTCCCACATCAATTACAATTAAATCGACGTTCTCTATATTGCCGCAAGCGTAGCGGTACCACCCGTTTCAGCACCGCACAATTTTTTTTTAGATGTAGCTGCACTGCCGTTGCCTTTATTTTCTGTTTTTGCGACATAAAACTCAAAGATTGTTTGCACCACCTAGAAAAAGTATGACATTCACCTTCTTGGCTGAAGCCGAGCAAATTAGATGTGAAAACGTGTGTTTTCAAAGAACAAGTGGCGCACAAAAAATCTCTCTTTGTTTGTCTTCTTTATTTTTGCTCTCTGTCCTGTCACTTTCTTCGTCTTCTCGCCTACTTGTGCTTTCTCGCCTAATTTACATTGGCAACAATACTTTACGCGCGTTTCTTTCATGCTTTCCCTCCTAATCCACAAAGCAGAAGTGAAGNACAGGTGAATCCTGATTGGGAAGAGCTTCTCCTCTTCGCGGTCGAAGTAAGTTCTCTCTTTTCCTTTCTTCCTTTTTAGTTCTGAGGTTATTACTTAAGAGATGCTGCGTCGCACCTCTCGGAAGCTGGTGGGGTACACCCCGATCAACCCTGACACGTCACCGATGATCATGTACAGCCAGTACCACTGGCATTACAACCTCCCGCAGGGGATGGAGCGGCCGCACAGCGTGAACCGCGGGCTGCCGGCCCCCTTTCAGGCCCACCACAGCTCCGTCAACAAGTACCGCGGGGTGTGGATCGCAACGGAGATGCACCCGGCCTTCCTGGTGGGGCTGGAGCCGCAGCTGAAGAAGCTGCCACACGGTCGCACGGTGCCGAAAACGCCGGTGGCCGAGGTCGTTGCCGAGTACGAGAAGCTGAGTCCGCTGATCGACGACGAGGCGGCGCGGGATGGGTGGCTGGCAAAGATCTTCCAGCACTGCGCGTTTCAGCGCAGCGGGGCGGAGGCGATGGCGCTGTGGGACAGGCACTGCGCACCGCGCTTTATGCAGCCGGGCAGCACGGCGTTCCCGCCGCTGCCGCTGGTGCAGGCGATTCTCTTCTGCTGCAGCAAGGCCGACCACCCGGGGTGGAAGCCGATCTTTGCCAAGTGCCTCAAAGACGGCTGGAACTACACCCCGTCCTTCGACACGCCGCAGTGGAGCTACCTGCTGAAGAGCGCCGGGCGTCAGGAGGACGAGCAGGGGGTGAAGATGCTTTTGGAGGAGATGGCCGACGTGCAGGCGGATCTGGACCGCGTCGAGGCCCGGTCAATCGTTTACGCGCTGAACGCCGTGAAGGACAAGGCAATCTACAACTACGTGAAGAAGTACCTTTTCTACTTTGGCGAGCGCAAGGTGAAGTTTCTGCGCATCACCTACGGCGATTTGCGCGGCCACGGCGCGGAGAAGCTGCGCGTGCCGCTGAAGGAGAACGACGCAATGTTTTACCACGTCGCCTGGCACGCGAACATCCGCCAGCCTCGCCAGTTCTCACCGCGCCAGCTGTACTTCGACTATCAGCCGTCGACATTAGGTGCCGCAGCGCACAACTCGAGCGCCAAGGTGGAGGGCATTGTGAAGGACAAGATTGAGAAGTGGAAGGCGGAGGGCCTGCTGCCGGAAGATTACGTGCACGAGGATCGCGTGTACGATCGCACGGCGGCCTTCAAGAGCGTGGGACGCCAGGAGAAGTGGAAGAAGGCACCAAAGGCGGTGAAGGCGAAGCGCCACGGCTACACGGGCGATCCGTAGTCGATAATGCTTCTTGCGCATCGTTGGCTTGTTAGCGTGTCTGAGTATTTTCTGTTTATGTGTCTGAGGAGACGCCTTTGACGCATGGCGGTGTGAAGCGAATCAGGAGAAAAAGGAGAATAATAGGTTTGCGGCTGCTTAGAACCGGAAACCTTTTTGTTTTCTGAAAAGGAGCGCATTACTGCGAGTATTCCGCTTCAATTGCTTTCTCTTCGATGGTCTCTTTTCACACTTGCTGCTAAAGAAAGCGTTGAGTTGCTTGGTTTGTCTGTGAGGAGTTTTGTTGCATTACTGTCACATTTATCAGCCGTCAAAATTAATACAAAAAAATCTGCGTTTTTTTTGCTAAAAAATGCTTTTCTTGAGCCCAGATCATACGAGCGAACAAGGAGAGTCTTGTAACTTGAAATTTTCTTGTCTTTCTTACTTTCCCGATAATTTGCTTGCCTTGTTGGTATTGGTGGGTTTGTGTGCCTGGCTCAAATCTAATCTTTCCACTTGATTAGTCGCAGGCAATCAACATCAGAATAAGAGAAACAACGAGCTTGTTTGTTGTGGTTCGCTGCTCAAAACATCCGCATTTTTTTTTTTTTCGTCTAAGCTCATGCATGCTAGCACACCCTCTCCTTTTCCGACTCGCCATTGTCTTTTTATTTTCACTCAAAATATTTATTCGCAAACACAAATGCTTCAGCTCAACTTTTTTGCCCGTTTTTCAACTAATAAAAAAATTGCTTTTTCACGCAAGGGTAACTCCATGTTGCACGTGACGCGGTTGTGGTGCTCGAATGCGCTGCACAACAGCACTCCCTTCGTGGACGGCGCTCTGCAGCTCATGAAGCTGCACCTCGCCCACCGCAACGCACGCGAGGACCACAACAAGGAAGCCTGCCAGGCAATCGAGCAGGAGTTCATGCGCGAAGTGGAGACCTTCCGGCCGTGCTTTACGATGTCTGCCTCGCTCGAGGTGGCGCAGCAGTACTCGAAGAAGCTGTACAGCGCGCTGAAGTACTTTAAGATGGACGACGACCCCCTCATCCGACAGCTCGACCTCCTCCTGGGTCGCAAGGAGATGCAGGATGGGCGACGCCGCAGTCAGCAGCGGAGCTTTTTCAAGGGTGCACAGAGCAGTGTTGGTGGCCAGGCTGCCACTACGACTACAAACCCGCTGTCTACACTCGCCGAGCTGGTGGAGACGACGCTGCCGACGGAGCTGCCGAATGCTGCGCAGGTGGATTTGACGGCGCCGCGGCGACCGGGTGCGGTGCAGATTCAGCACCGGCATCGCGGACACTGGGTGTTGCAGGAACCGGACATCGCCATCACGCGTAAGGAGCGAAGGGAGGATCCGTGGTAGGGCTTTGCTTCTATTGATGTTGTTGTAGGAAGCAGTTGCGCGGTGCAGGTTCTTAACTGCGTGCCGCGCTCCCATTCTCTTTCTATAATTGTTTCTCACAGATATTTGTTTTAAATTTCGAGGTGGAGTGTAACAGCCTAATGAAACTTTGGAACTATACACGCACCAAGAGAAACGGATTGCACAACCAACAAAGGCCATCATATTCAGTTTGACTCGATCCTTTTGCGGGCAAATGCGATCTTATGCCGTCTCAAAGTTAGGTAAAAAAGAAACGTTTTCAAAATTTCTAGTCGCAAGCCTTACTTGATGTGCTTGTTTTATTAAATGATAAAAAAAAAAGTTGCTCACTAGAGCGCACTTTCGTCAAACTTGTTGTTTTTCATTCGTATTTTTATTTTGCAGACCGATTCACACAGGTTTCACCTAGCTTCGTAAAAAAAAAGGAAAGCCACTTTTGATGGTAAGCACTTGAGAAACAATTTAAACAACTCTCTCGCAGTTTTTTCTCTTCCCCCTAAAGTGCTGAGCAACGAATATAGATATCACTGGTAAGAGTTTTGTGAGCAGCTCATGACTACCATTCCCCCACTCATGACCTCAGGGTCTTTAAGCCCTTTGCCTCCGACGTGTCCCACGGCAACCACTTCAGGTGCTCGGGCAGACAGAGGTGCCAATCACCTTAGCCCCGCGCTGACCAGCTCGTACGACGACGTCGCATCTGCGGTGCAGGATGCCCACCACAGCATCATTGCCCGCAGCGCGGTCGTCCACTCCGATCTGGCCGCGTTCGACATCGGTGCCTTCTCCATCATTCGTGGCGGCGCCGTCGTGCGGCCACCGATACGCGTTTACGTAAACCAGCCCACCGCGGGTGCCCAAGCCTCTGTCAAGGTTGGCCCTTTTGCCTACGTAGGACCCCAGGTGGTCTGCGAGGCGGCGGAGGTGGGTCCTTTTGTGCGCATCGAAGAGCAGTGCGTGGTGGCTGCCGGCGCGCGTGTGCCCGAGGGAGTTTGGCTGCTGCCTGGCACCTTCGTGCCACCGGATGCGGCACTGGCGCCGTACACCGTGTATGCAGGCGTCCCTGCGTGCACGGTGAGGAAACTGAATGCGCGTGCATTCCAGGTGCAGCACCTGGAGTTTCTGCGCGAGCTGCGCAGCCTCACAGAGCACGTGGCTCCTGCATAAATTGAAGAGAGAGTAATAAAACGCAGGCGCTAAACAATGATTGGAGAAACCTTTTTTTTTGATGTCAGCCTGCAGGGTACTGGAATTTTTTTTTGCAAATCTCTTTTGCTTTTAGCTGTGCGATGAGCTACATGTCTTGAAGAAAAAAAATAAATTCTTTAATTAGAAAAAAAAAGGTTGCAGTATCAAGAATTTGTGTCATCTGTCTGAAGATTTCATCAGTCCCAAAAAGATTAGTTAGCACAGCGTGCAAGTTGTTGTTTGCAAAAGGGAGCGATACGTTGATCAGCGCATACTTTCACTGTTTGCCCATGAAATCAGAAAATTCACCACATCCCTTATTTTTTTATTTTCTTGTTTTCCATTTATATCAATAAAAATTTTTCTTTTTCAAACAGGATTTACAAAAGCAACTGCACACTAACCGTCGCAGAGAAAAATACGGTAAGCTTCCCAAAGCACTTAATATCGCAAAAAATACACGTAAAGCAACGCAAAACGCGCCTTTTTCGTTCCCAGCTGCCTAAGTGGGTGAGTGCCAAGATGTCGTCGACGGCGTCCCCGAACGCGGCGCTAATCGCCGAGATTAACGAGCTCAAGGTGCAGCTGGCTGCAAAGGAGGCTCTGCTGCAGCCGGAGGGTGTCGTGTCGAAGAAGTCCAAGAAGAAGAGTCAGGCGAACATGATCGAGACGGAGCCCGTGCAGGGCTGCCGCGACTTTCCGCCGGAGGAGATGCGGGTGCGCAACTACCTCTTCGGGGTGTTCCGTGAGACGGCCCGCAAGTTCGGCTTCGAGGAGTACGACGCCCCGGTGCTGGAGTCGGAGGAGCTGTACATCCGCAAGGCGGGCGAGGAGATTACGGAGCAGATGTTTAACTTTGTCACGAAGGGCGGCCACCGTGTGACGCTGCGGCCCGAGATGACGCCGTCGCTGGTGCGGTTGCAGCTGGCGAAGGGGCGGTCGCTGCTGCTGCCGGCGAAGTGGTACTCCATCCCGCAGTGCTGGCGGTACGAGACGATCTCGCGTGGGCGGCGCCGCGAGCACTACCAGTGGAACATGGACATCGTCGGCGTGAAGAGCGTGTCGGCCGAGGTGGAGCTCATCTGTGCGGCCTGTGCGGCGATGGAGGCGCTTGGCTTGACGGCGCAAGACGTTGGCGTGAAGGTGAACTCGCGCAAGCTGCTGCAGTGTGCCCTGCTCGGCGCTGGCGTGCCGGACAACCTCTTCGCGCCAGTCTGTGTGGTGGTGGACAAGATGGAGAAGCTGCCGGAGGAGGAGATCCGCTGCGAGCTGCGCGACCTCGGCCTTGATGGTCAGCAGATCGATGACATCATCCGCACCCTCAACCTCAAGTCCATCGACGACTTCGACAAGTCCCTCTACGACAAGAACGGCGCGCTGTCGGAGCTGGCGGACTTCTTCGCGCAGGTGAAGACGTACGGCTACGGTGACTGGATCATCTTCGACGCGAGCGTCGTGCGCGGACTCGCGTACTACACCGGCATCGTCTTCGAGGCCTTTGACCGCAGCGGCGAGTTCCGCGCTATCTGCGGCGGTGGCCGCTACGACAACCTCTTCTCCCTCTACGGCAGCCCGCAGCCAATCTCGTGCGTCGGCTTCGGCTTTGGCGATTGCGTCATTGTGGAGCTGCTCAAGAAGAAGAAGCTGCTGGAGCCGCTGGCGCACAAGGTGGACGATGTCGTCATCCCTTTCAGCGAGGACATGCGCGGCTACGCTCTTGGCGTGCTGAAAAAGCTGCGTGACCAGGGCCGCAGTGCGGATATCATCCTCGACTCGAAGAAAATGGCGCAGGCCTTCAGCTACGCCGACCGCATCGGTGCCGACCGTGCCGTGCTGATTGCCCCGGATGAGACGAAGGATGGGATGGTGCGTGTGAAGATGCTGCGTGAGGCCAAAGAGGGCGACGGCGACCGCGGCACGCTGGTGAAGCTGGAGGATTTGTAAAAGAAAAAAGTTAGACTGGAGGCTTTTTTCTGATCTCCTGCTCTTCTCCTACCAGTGAATGCCTATCTCTCTTCTTCTGAGGTTGCGTGTGTTTCTCCGCAGCTGATGCTGTGCGTGGCGGGAAGGAGGTAACAAAAGAATAACCATTTTAATCTCCTTTTTTTTTGTTCTCTTCCCCTTTCCACCAAGAACTTTGTATTCTCCCGGCCTTTTTACGTGTAGTGTTCGAAGGAGAGGAGGCTGAAGGAACAGACGCGAGTCAGCGCGGCGGCGCTGCTCACTTAACGTGCTATAATAATAACCTTATATTTATATTTATCAGACTTTTGTCTGAGTCTCTGTTCTAAGCTGTGCCTCAAAAAATGCAGTAATAATGAGAGTGAAACAACCTGAAGGCGTTAAAGATGCCATCTTTTGCACGTTGAGTTGATTAACCCTGCAGGTGAGCGCCGCTCGTCAGCATCGGTGGCGCATTCCCAATACCGCAACATGACTGTTTGTTATCCCTCATTCCCATTGATTCTATAGAGTATGTCTTTGCGACTCGCAATTAGAAGCTTGCAGGACAACGCCAAAACCGTTCAACCTATAGTAGTGTGGCGACCTCAATGGATGAGAATGTCCCAGTTCACTTCTAAGATATTCAGTAAAAACAGACATTGTAAATATGTTTTTTTACCACCAACTCTTCGCCCCGTGTTCTCATCTTTGCTACCTTTGCTGTTGTGCTTTCTTTCCTTTCGTTGTTCTTGTTGTTGTTGTCCACACACATCAACGCATGCCTTCGAATACGGTGACGCCGCACCCTGCATGTACTTCATAGTAAACGAATATTTCCTTGTTCGTGACAATCATTTGCACGTACACACACTTGCACCTGTCAAATCGCATTTTCCTCCACTGTTGAAAGCGCAAGCATGAGCGAGTACCAGCTCGATGCCGGTCTGCTGACCGTCACCGACGTGTCCACTGTGAGCGGGCCGATGCGCCGTGAAGAGGATCTGATGAGCTCGTGCACCAATGCCCTCAAGGCCCTCCTTGGCGAGTTTGTGGACCTGCCGACGGAGGTGAAGAAGAGCAAGTACGAGAGCGCCACCACCTTAGTCCAGCTGCCACAGCCGGTGATGCAGCTGCCGCGTGAGAAGGCGCCGCCGAAGCCGAAGCCGCTGACGGCGTGGCAGAAGTTCGCTCTGAAGAAGGGCATTGACATTCACCGCAAGAAGTCGAACCGCGTCTTTGACGAGGATCGGCAGGAGTGGAAGGACAAGTGGGGCAAGCGTGCGCGCGAGGACCGCGACAAGTACGACTGGCTGCGTGAGGTGAAGCCGGGCTACATGCCAGCCGAGGAGGGCGGCGACCCGTTCCTCGATGACCGCCGCACGAAGCAGGCACGCCTTGAAAAGCAGAAGAAGAAGGAGGAGCACAACAAGCGCCGCTCTGAGCACTTGATGCAGGCACAGGAAGAGGTGAAGCACCTTTCCGCGGCTGCCCGCAGCTTAGCCACCGCCTCCAACGGCAAGTTCGAGCAGGCTAAGAAATTCAAGAAGAACACAAAGAAGATGGCTTCGTAAGTGTGAGGAAGATCTGCTGAGCCGCAAGCGGTAAAACTCATTTTGATAAAAAAAGACCATTTTTTCTAAACTATCTGTGATGTTTAGGATAGAGGAGGATTGCAAAGCTGTTTCCATGGCCGTAGTTCTAGCACCATCTTGCTTTGTATGACTTTGTGCCTCTCCAGGCGTTTCGCAACCCGACGCTCTTTGTGTGTGTGTGTGTATGTATGTGATTGGCTGTCTAACTCTTTTTTTTTTTTAAATCCGAATAATGCGCTTTTTCGTTAACTGTTATTCTTAATAAGAACTAAATCAAGGCCCGAAGATTGACAACAAAACAAGATGATGCGACCAAATCATTTAAATGAGTTTATTCGTTTTCAACGCCAACTGAGGCGTTTTTAACAGGTATTGATGGCACTGGCAGCATCAGCAAAAGTCTTGCGTTTAGACGAATACAAATGCAGCAGCTGCTTAGCCACGTTGCAATTCGTGCGTTGCCGCTTGTATTGTCACGCTCTTATACTGTTTACTTGAATGTGATTTTAGGACACCTTCTTTTTCAGAACGCTCAATCGGTGACGCACTCGAATAACGCTTAAACCCCTTTTTTTTAAATTGCAGCTCAAATGAAACGCTTTCTGCTTCTTGTCATTCCATCTTATCTATTTCTTCTCTACTCATCTGACTCTAACCTCTATGTTTTCTTCTCCGTTTACGCGTTACGACCATTTTTCTAGAACACCTTTTTTTTCTGCCTCTAGGGTCAACCTTGCCTCACATCTGCAAGCAGATACGCGCACGACGCTGCGAGGCGGAAATTGAAAACACAAACAGCTACTTTTTTTTTTGTTTGTGTGTGCAGCGTGCTTGAGCAAAACGTGCGTTTGGGCTATTCAGAATCCTCAATCCGCTCTTTTGTAAACTAGTCAACTTCTTCTTTTCTAAATTGAGAAATTGGTTTGCCTTTGTTACCTTTTCAGAATTTACTTTTTTGTTTTATCACCGTTTCTTGTGAGTCTTGTTGTTTAATACGGTTCTTTTTGTTGAAGGTTGGAGATAATACATTTATATTAGTAAAAATATAAAAAAAAATAGCATGGGTCAAGAGCTGTCTGGCCAGCATCATCAAAAGCCTCCAAGTAGTGAGGAGGTCGCGCACAACGAGCACAGCACATCACACCCTAGCGGTGCCCCACCCGCGCTTCCGCCCATCCACGCCGCCCCAAAGCAGAGCAGCGAGCAGAGCCACGACGACCAAAGCGGGAGCCGTAGCGGGGACCGCTCTGCCACCAGTGCCGCAAAGCCGCACGCCGACCTCCCGGCCGGGCAGCGCTCAGCCGACCACTACCCGATCGCAGACGACCCTGTCATCCCATTTAATACAGTAGAACCGGTGGCGCCAGAGCGCAGCGCCGCGGCACCAGCGAGCGGCGCAACACGGTCTCTCTCCCCCCCAACCGCACGCCCTCTGCCTCGGCCGCAGGACACGCACCCCTTCAATCCACACCTGCATCCGATGCCCATGAACGCGCATCACATGAACGCCACGCCACCGCGGAATCGCCCACCGGCGGAGCTGCCGCCCATTGTCCAGGTGCACCGCGCGGCGGCACCGGCGCCACGCAAGGGCGTGCTGCCGCAGACGTCCGCACCGTCGTCCGCGTTAGCGGCTGCTCCGCCAGCACCCCCCGCCGCCTCCTCCTCGCAGGATCCTGCGTCGAAGACGTTCACGGAGGCCGAAATTCAAAGCATCCTCGCCATCGACCCAAGTCGGCTGATTGTCATTATCAAGAAGCACGTGTACGACGTGACGCACTTCGTCGACGCGCACCCGGGCGGGCCGTCGGTGCTGCGCCGCAACAACGGCAAGGACATTACAGACGCCTTCTTCATGATGCACAGCCCACACACCGCGGACCGGCTGCCCGAGTTTTTGATGGGGCAGCTCGTGACGGAGGCAGAGCGCAACCCTGCGTCTGTCGCCTCTACGGGCAACAAAGAAGCGGAGCACGAACTCTCCATGAAGTCGATTCAGCAAATGTTGAAGGAGGACTCAAATCGGTTGATCCTCATCATGTTCGGCGACGCGTACGACGTGACTCCGATGCGCAACGACCACCGCGGAGGGCTGCGGGTGCTGCTCAATTACAACGGCAAGGAGTGCGGCGACATCTTCATGCGAGTTCATGGCCTCCACGCAAAGCGGCAGGTCCACGACTACTTTATGGGCCGTGTGCCGGAACTCGGCAACGCGCCATCGCCGCTTATGCGCTTTGCCGAGAAGCCGCCGGCACCGGTGAAAACCGGCAGAGCCATCAACCCGCGGGTGCAATCAACGCGAATTCTCGAAAAGGAGAAGATGAACGCGGCGGGAACGCTGATGTCGTTTACCTTCTCCTGCCCGAAGCCGCTGCGCATGACGCCTGGCGGGCACCTGAAGATCTACAGCGATGTCGAGCGCGATGAGTGGCGGTACTACACGCCGTATCTGACAGAGGTGGCAAGCTTTCGATTGTGTGTGAAGCGCTACGCCAAGGGCCGCACGTCCAAGTACCTCTGTGATCAGCCAACGGGGCGAGAGATCTTCTACGAAGGTCCTTTTTCGCCCTCGTGGGAGCTGCAGATGGACTCGTACGTGAAGAAAGCCCCTTTGGAGCAGCGACACATCCTGCTGCTGGCGGGTGGGACCGGGATTGCCCCGATGTACTCCATCGCGAACCACGAGCTGGAGAAGCAGACGGCCAGCGTGACGCTGGTGTGCTCGGTGCACACCCCAAATGACCTTCTGCTGGCGGAGGAGATGAACCGCCTGGTGAAGCGCTACGAGTCCCCGCTGCCGGGCCAGCAGCACACGCTGCGCGTTGCCCTCGTCTTCTCCCGCGTGCCCTCGCACGTGCCGGTCCCGCGTACGGCGGTGAAGTCGCCTGCGTTGGTGCGGTGCGGCACGCACGTCGACGGCAGCTTTTTACAGGCGTTAAAGCTGCCACCGACGCAGGCGGCGGTGCTGTGCGGTCCCCCCGCCTTCAACGACGCGTTGGCGGAAACCGTCTTGCAGGCGGGCATTTGCCCTGTCGAATGTATACACGCTTTGTAAGAAGAAAAAGTTGAGCACCGTTTTTTGTTGAAATAAATATTTTGTTAATTTTTTTTTTTGGTCTAAAGTGTGCATATTTCTCTATAACTCCTTTCTTTCCCTTTTTTTCCCCGCTGCTTTGAGTTGTTTCCAATTTTATTTTTAAAGTTGGCTTATTAAATTTTCTTTTGTCGTTGCAATGTTTGTGTTCAATTGCGTGTGCATTCATGTTTAAATTTGTCAGTTCTAACAAACTAATGCTCACCGTATAGAAAGCATCTCTTTAACTCTAACTTTGTCGTCACAGTCACTTATCTTTAAATTATTAAGCTATTTCTTGCTTAGCGGTTCGCTGCAGCTCTCAGAGAGAACTGCCTTTTTTTTTTTTCTTCTCTCTGTTTTAACACTCACCCAGTCTGAAGAGGAAACCAATTGCGAGAACCACTCTTCGCTTTCCTTACCTAACTGTGGGGCATGGTTTTTCAGTGCCTACTTATGTACAACCTTTCTTTCCTTTTTTTTTTACTGTTTCAGTGCTTAAATAGTTTTTTTTTCTTGATGTTACTTTCACCGAAATTGTGATGAGAGAGTATTCTACCAATTCTAGGCACAGTCGCTGTTGAGATGCCCATTTGTATACTACAGTTTTCCAGCATAATTAATTAAGAATTTAATTTGAGCAGCATGAGATCCTTGCAAATTAATGGTGAGAGCGGTAATCAGCAAAAACAGGACATGATAGTACTTGCTTTTTGTTTTGCAATTCTTAGATGTAGTGTAGTTTGCACTAAAAAGAAAGATTGTTATTTGGAGGCTTCAGCTGCTTTAGAGCTGCAACCCGTTTGCTAGAAGCGTCAATTACATGACAACTGACAGATCTCTTTCCCTCTTCAACAACTTCTCTAGCAGTTTCTTTTCCCGTTTACTTTCTCTTCCTTTCCCGGGCACGCACCTGTCTGCATTTGAAAAATATTGCTTTTGTTTCTATAATAAAGAGCGCAAACGGAAGTAGAATAGAGGATTTTACCCTTGTTTGTGACAAGACGGTGGCCGAAGAAATAGAAAAACTGCAAGACATATTGTGTCAACATTCTACCGCTCCACCATACCTCTCTTCCTTCGCGGGAGAGCGTCACACATCTATTTTGTGTTTTTTCTCTGCTTTGCAGCAGGGCAAAAGAAAGCACGCTTCACACTCTAACGAGTTTTTTTTTTTGACTAGCACTTTTTTTTCCTTTTTGCATTTTAAGCATTTCAGCAAACAAAGTCTTCGTCTTTCAGAGCAGCCACTCCAAAAAGGAGTCACCGCTGCTGAGTTCCCCATCGTTGACTTTAGATTTTGCTGACGTTAGTACATACCAGTCTGTTTTTCGGGCGTTCGCAATAATAAAATCTATCTTGAGTTCCCTCTTTTCTGCTCTTCGTGCAACCCCCAAGTGCTGTACTTGAGCTTTCTGAAGCTCAGGTGTGCGTGTGTGTGTTTGTGTGTGTCTGCGTGACTGTGTCAGTGTTCGTGTGTCCCTATCCCTCAGTGTTTGTGTCTGCGCCAGCCGGCATATTCTTTTTCTTTCCCTGTTTTTTTTTTTCTGACGTTCACTTCAGCGTCCGTCAGTCGATTGCTCGAAACCATCTTCTGTTCTTGTGTTCTCTCCTCCTTCTTCGTCAGAGGCCTGCGTTTTGCCCTTTTGTGTGCTGGCAAAAAATACCTTTTTTTCTCCAATTTCTTTCCCGATTTGTTCATCGTGGCTTCTACCACGTGCACAGCCCCTCTTTCCTCGTCGTCATTGTTTCTTTCATTTTTCCGAACTCTCAAGAAATAAATTAGTTGCCATTACACGCACTAGCACGACATCAAAGTACCTTAAAAAAGGAAAAGGAATAGCAGCTTTTCGACCCCTTTTCTACGTGCTTGTCTTCTTTTAAGTGAAAAGACTTTTCATTCCACCTTTTTTTTTTGCTGCTGCTTCATTGACGTCTCGTAAGCAGCAATTGCGCTTTTCTTTTTCTTTTACTTTCTTCCTTTCCAATTGAGATCCAGCATTCTGACTTAACACTCTTCCCTTAATTATCTTGTTTCTGTTGTAAGGGGTAAAATAAAAGAGTAGTAAGTGGGTAAGTGTTTATCTTCTCGCTTTTTCTTTCTTGACTTGCTCGGTCTCTAATCTGCTCCTTTTTTAAATTAATTTTTCTTTTTCCTTACGTCTTTCCTGTTAAATTGGAAAAAAAAAGAGAAGACGCGCCAACGGGCAAATCGAAAAGGCAGAAGATAATATTTTGCATGTAAATATTCCTGCTTTGTCAACCTAAGCTTGCCTTTCCCACTGTGCTCCTTTTTCTTTTTTCCTTGTTTTATCCGTGCATTATCCAGGCGTGCATAATTTTAGTTTTTATCGCTTCCCTTCTCCTTTCTTTTTTCACTCTTTTTTCCCTGCATTGCTCGCCGGAGGTCTTTGTTAAAAAAGGTGGCAAGTTACGCAGTGAACGAGCCTCGTAGCAAGACACGCTGCCCTCGTCATTAACGAACGTAAAATTGCTTGTGGAAAAATCCTTTATTTTTTGAGCGTGTGAGGGTTTTTTTTCTGTCGTGAGGAAGCTACGCTTTAAGCAAGTCGCACCTTTTTCCAGAATTCTGGTGATTTGTAAGCACTTTTAATCAGTGGTACGCGTCAAAAAAAGAAAAAGGAAAAAAGAACTGTTCAAACTTTGATCACAAAAGTGAAAGCAGAATTCTCTTCTGTTTTCCCTCTGCCCCTTCTCTCTTTTTCCTCCTTTTTCACCTTGTAAGGTATTCCGATTATTATTGGTTGCGCCACTTTCTCTGCTATACACACTCTCCTCCGTCAATTTGCTTTTTCTTTTCGTTCATAAACTGTACGTTGTCCTTTTTCCTGTGCGAAACGCACTTTAAGTTTAAACTGCTTTTCTATTTTCTCTTTTTTTTTTTCGCTTAGAATCTGTTTGCTTCTTTTACTTTTCCCTCTTTTTTTTTTGCTGCGTGTATACTGTTCGCGTGAGCTTTATGTGACTTCTTTTTTTCTTTTCCTTGTGTCTCTGTATTTTTTATTTTCTTATTTTGTTGGTTATCTTCATTTACGCGTCTTCCAATACCTTATTCAATTGTTCTGTTTTGTTCATTTTTCCTATTAACAACCGCTATACCTCGCGGTTTCTTCCAGAGGTAAGGTAAACCGTTTTTTTTCTCTGTTTTGAGTGTGCGTGCAATTTCGTGTTCTAAAGCAATTGTAGATCCATTAACATTTCAATAAACAAGCAACGAGAGCAAATTATAAGTACGAATCAAGAAAACGTTTTTTTAATTGTTAGTCTTTTTTTTTACGTTGCATCTCTTTTTTTTTCTTCTTTTTCCCTCTTCGCTCTTTGTTCAAGTGTTGTCGTGCACTGCCACGAAGCTATTAAGTGTTTTCCGCCGAACGCCAACGTTAACTGCAATTTTCTTTTCCCCCGAAACTTGTCTCTTACGTATTTTTTACTGTAGTATTTTCACGCACGTCCCCCTACACACGCCAACCGCAGCATTAGCAGCAGCGATGGACGGTGTGCTTGATGCGACGTCGCCCAACTCGGGCGGTGCCACCCCACGACGCATCGTAAAAACGCTCAAGCAGCCGCTGGCGTGTGTGACGCAGCTCGTCCCTCTGGACGGCGGGGAAAGCGGTCGTCAAGCAAATCTGCTGGCCCGCCTGCCTGCCGCCAGCATCCCCAGCGAGGCTTCCGTGAGCGAGGTGCGCAGCGAGCTCTGCAGCGTTGCTTACGAGGAGCCGGTGGAAGACTCCACCTCCTCCTTCTTCGACCACCGCCGCATCCGCCATGGCGGCAAGGTGAACAGCTCGATGAGCCGCAGCCGGGCGTCGCGGACGGTCAACGGGTCCCGTGCGCGGCCGCGGCGCAGCTTCCGTAGCGTCAGTAGTCGCGAGGTGGAGGAGAGTATTCTCAGCTACAGCGACGAGCCGGTGTTCTACCACTGCGACTCCGAGGCCTCCTCAGGGTCAGGGGCGACGGAGGGCTCTACCTACAGTATGTCCTACACCGCCATCTCCGAGAGCGTCCCGAGCTGCAGTCTGACGGTGCTGGCCGACCCTGGCAAGTCCACCAGCGGCGGGTGGGCCGGTCGTTTCCGCAAAAATAACAACAACACCAACGCCAACGCGAATACAAACAATAATAATCACACAAGCAACAATAACAATAATAATAATAATAATGGGTCAGCGCGGAAAGAGTCGGAGAGTTTTGGTAGCATCTTCGGCCCAGGCGGCATCGACCCGTACAACGGTGTGAGTCTCAACTCACACGCTTCACAACAGCATCAGAGTCACGGTCGCGACAGCTCAAGCTCGCAGTTCGCCGCTGCGGCGCGAGGGGCCGCTGCAGGCCACCGCAAAACTACTCCTGCTGCGGCTACTGCTGCTGCTACTGCGGCGACAAGCACTTCTGCCGCCGCCGCGGAGCGAGGCGAGGGTCGACTGACCTCACCGAATCAGCAGTACCAAGAGTCGTACGCGTCTATCAAGTCACCAATTGAGTTCAAAAACACAATCAGCCCTTCGATGGAGCTGCCCGTGGCAAAGGACGACGACGCACCGCCCGGTGGGGTGTCCGCCGGCGACACCACCGCGCTGCCTGATGACCGCCCGTACCCCCTCAACAGCAACAGCAGCCGCCACAACAGCGGTGAGCTGGGCGAGTCTGCGGCAGCGGCCGCGGAGCAGCAACAGCAGCAGCAGCGTCAGATGGTGCAGAAAGTAAAGCTGCTGGAGCGAGTTGGGCGTGGCACCTTCGGCGACGTCTACCGCGCTGAAGACTGCGACACAGGCAAGATCATTGCCGTGAAGGAGATTGTCGTGCCGCACGACTTCACGAAGGACGTGGAGAAGCAGCTGGCGGCGCTGGAATCGGAAATACGTGTCATGCGCCGACTGCACCACCCCCACGTCGTGACCTACCTCGGCGCGAACCGCGAGGGCAATTCCCTTCGCATCTACATGGAGTTCGTCGACGGTGGCACGGTCGGTAGCATGCTGGTCCGCGATGGCGCACTGCCTGAAGAGAAGACACGCAACTACACCGCGCAACTCCTGGAAGGCCTCGAGTACCTGCACGCCTCTCACATTCTGCACCGCGACCTAAAAGGCGACAATCTGTTTCTGACGGAGCAAGACGAGCTGAAGCTCGGCGACTTTGGCCAGAGTAAGGAGCTAGCGGATACCCTCATCACGCAGTCCGTGCAGGGCACGCCGAGCTTCATGTCTCCCGAGATGATCGCGTGCTCCGGCTACTCTTTCGAGGCAGACGTCTGGTCCGTTGGGTGTTGTGTCATCCAAATGCTGACCGGCAAGCCGCCCTTCTCCAACCTGGACAACCAGATGGCCGTGATGTTCGCCATCATCAGCTCCAAGATTGATGAGCAGATTCCGCAGGACGTCTCGGAGGGCGCGAAAGACTTCATTCGAATGTGCACTAAAACAAATATCAAAGACCGCTGGTCCGCCACGCAGCTGCGGCAGCACCCGTGGCTGCTCGGCACGACGAAGGAGGCGGGGCGGGCGGCACCCACTGCCACCGACAACGCCACCACCGCCGCCGCCGCCGCGAAGGCTTCGGGCTCTGCTGCTGCTGCCGCAGCCTCCGGTACGCGTAAAGGTGGCGCGAAGCGGGCGAAGGACGCGGTAGGGCAGACGGCAGACGTCGGCGCAACAACAACGGCCACCACCACCAGCAACACGACGACCACCACGACCAAAACGGCCAGTCCAACCACCAACAAGCCGCCGCGGTCCATCTTACTCGACACCGCGGCGCTGTCCAAGACGAACGCGCACGACGATGGCAAGCGGGCGTCGGGCGAGGCCGCGTACCAGTACTCCTTCAACGGGGACACGCCCGACAACGAGGCGGGCGGCAACACGAGCAGCAACTTATCCTCCACAAAGGCGGAGAGTCCGGCGACGCGGGGGCGGCACGGCGGTCATCGCCACGGCGGTCGTCTCTCTCGCACCGCGCGTGGTCAGGACAGCGCGGCGGCATCAGCGGCGGGCGGGGCCCTTGCCGGCGCCGCCAACACACCGCGGCTGTCCCCGACAGTGCCGCCGCAGCCCTCGCCTGGGGGGCGGCGACCACCGCGGGTGCGCAGTGGGGCGGCGCACAGTGCCAAGGAAGGCGGCAGCACTTCCCCACCCCCGACGGAGTCGGCGGCCATCGCCGTGGACACGAGCGTCAACG
>MDUD01002955.1:0-49120 GCA_002216565.1 Crithidia mellificae | reverse complement strand
AAAGGTGACGGTTTGTGAGTCTTGAGTTTTTCTTACCTCTGCTCTTACGCTTTTTTCCCCTTTTGACTTGTTGTTGTTTGCGATAATGATTCTTTGTAGGCGTTTCTTAATTAAATCATTGTTTTCTTACTGTGGAACAGTAGAGGCTGCTGGAGCCGCTGCTAGAATGAGAAAGTGGCGTTGCTCGTTCAACGCGTTTAAAAGGTTTTTTTTTTTCTATCAAGAGAGGAGTTTATTAATGTGTTATGCAACTCTCTTTCCTTACTGCTTTATTTTGTAGGTTTTCTTTCTGGTTTTGGCTTTCTTGTTTTACTCTCTTTTCTCTTTCTCTGTTCACGCATCTGTCGTGTGGCATTGTTGATTTGTTTACTTCACGCGTGGCGTACCTGCACTTCTGTTTTTCCGGCAAAATGATGATTGAAGTAGCCCTCTTTGCTCTGGGCGACAACATCTTGTTTCAATGAGTTCACACTAAAATGTGATTGTGGTGGTGTACATTACGGCGAGCAAACAAGAACCGTCTTCCCTTCATTTGTTCTTTTTCGGTCATGCAGATGAATCACTCCGCCAACAACAAAGCAGAGAAAAGAAAAAGGCCGTTACAGAAAAAGATTGCTCGACCTGCAAAGCAATCTGAAAATCTTAAATTTCCTTCTAAGGCATTCTGTCGCGAAAAAAAATTCTACACAGTCTACGAACTGGTCCTTCGCGGTTCTCCTTGAAATTTAGCGGTGGAAAAGTGCATTTATTTGCTGGTGCTGACGGCCATTTATCTTTTTGTTCCTCATGCTTCTGTCTATTTTTTTCTTCTTTTTCCTTAACTAATAAACCCTAAACGATTCAACTAAAAAAAAAAAACAAGCACTGGTAAAAAGTTGACCAAAAGCACATGCTGTGAAAGGTGAGGCTTCTTTGCGCGTTGCAGTGCTCAATAAATAGTGCAACTGTAGGCAGTGCGGGGGTTTTCAGCGTTGTGTTTGAACTGATGTAAGAACTTAAGGAGTGTGCACACAATTTCTGTTAAATTGCATCTTCCTGCAATAACACTCGAAGTGACGCTAACTGTCGTGCCCCTTCTGTGGAACATCAAAAGTGATTCCAAGGAAAAAAATATCTTTGAAGAACGGATTTTGCACGAATGTGAGTGACACTTTGCACTTAACCTTTCGTTCTTCTTCTAGCATTTGAGCGTATCCACATCAAAAATTTTCATCTTACTGTCATTTTGCTTCTTCTTCCTTTCCTTTTTCCTTTTCCCTTTTCTGACACGCGTAGCATACAGAGCACGTGAAGTTCTGCTCGAGTTGTGCGCCACCCTTTCCACTCCGTAGACCGCACCCACCACCACCAATCACCATGGGCGGCCTCAGCGGTGTCTGGCGGTGGCTGCGTGGGGAACCAAGTATTCCCGGTGTCGTTTACAGCGAAGACATGACGGACCTCGCTTCTGCGCTGGAGCAGCAGCGCAACGTGGCATGGGGCGGGAATTTGCGCAACGTGCGCCTGGACACCGCGCCAGATCTTATCATTCGCACCAGCAGTGCGAGTGAAGCGCGGCCTGGCCCCGAGACGGAGCCGTACACCTTCTGGGAACGAATTGGACTTGTGCCCGTGCACCCATCCCGCGTGCGAGCTCGTCAGTACTATCACCCCATTACTGACTTCGGCTTGTACGACTACGATGAGATCTCTCCCGAGGAGAAGGAGCTGACGGCAAAGTGGATGGCCAAGGTGATGGAGTTTAATGGGGCAACGCCGGCGGGTATTCTCTGTGTCGCCGGCTGCTTTGTGCTTCCGCTGCACACCGTCTACCGTATGCCGCTGCTGGTGGCGGCGGGTATTACGGGTGTTGCCGTGGAGGTGACCCGTGCCTACATGGCCGCCTCCCAGCAGCGTCAAGACCTGGACGACTACTTGCTGTCAAAGGAGATTTGGTACATCAAGAACGTCGAGACGTACCAATTGGGACTGCCACGCATCCCTCGTGGGCGCGAGCGGGAGTATCAGCGCTACGTAGACGGCGCGGTCTCCGATCAGTCGCAAGGGCTGCCAGACGAACTTGCCCGTGAGCTGCGCTTTTGACCCACGCTCGCCTTCTTCGTTCTGTTTCTTGGCAGAATCACTTGAGTGAGAAGATTATGAAGTGAGTCTGTTGTGGCCGTGTGTTTATTAACTGTTGTTGGTCTGACTGCGGACAGCGTTCACAGAATGATTGAAAAGAAAACTTTCATCAATTAGGTATAATAAATCTGACTGTCAAACCCAATGACCTACAAGTTATTGCAACCCGCTGCGTTTGCTTTCGAGATTCGTGTTTTCTCAGGTTTTCAACGCACAAGTTTTAGCTGCAACTCCGGCATCTTTTTGTTTTACTCAGCTGCGCTAAATTTGGCTCAGCTTTTTTTTGTTGTTGTTGTTTCCAATCTCCTCCTTTTCTTTCCTTCTTCGCGTTTCTTGATTGTCAAAACTCAGTTTTTTGCACGTCTTTTAAATCTTGCACGCAAAGCGAGCTCTATCATTCGCAACGCTTTCAAGCCCATTGCTGTTCTCAATTTCTGAGGCACCACAAAGATGGCTTCGGCATCTCCGCCTGTGCTTTCCTCGTATGCGTTACGAGGCGATAAGTTGAAGGCATTGTCTGATGGCAGCACATCTCTTGCCACGTCTTCTCAACCTGTTGTGCTTGCCATCTGTGGCAGCTTCAACCCGATCCACAACGCACACCTCAAGCTCTACGAAGCCGCCAAGGCGGCCCTCACCGCTGAAGACCAGTATACCGTTCTTGGTGGCTTCTTCTCGCCGGTGAGCGACGCCTACGCCAAGCCGGGACTGCGCAGCGCAGCCCAGCGCGTGAGCGTGATGAATAATGCGCTGCACGACCACGTCGACTTGAACGTGGACATGTGGGAGTGCACCCAGCCCACGTACACCCGCACGTACTACGTTTTACGGCAACTGGAGCAGCACGTGAACGCGTGGTACGCCGTGCGTGAGCCGCAGGCGATGCAGGAGTTGCACGCACAAGGCCGGCGCGTGCGCATCGTGTTTGTCTGCGGTGCGGATCTCTTTTCCTCGTTTTGGCGCCCGGGCTGCTGGCCGCTGCACCTGCTGAGGCAGCTGCTGGACACGTTTCCCATGGTGGTTGTCTACCGCGACTTTCAGGGCGATGTGAAGTCAGCCGAGGACTTTAAGCGCGTCTGCCAGGCCGCACCGGTGCTGACGGAGACGGCGGCGGATGGCACCGTGACGGAGCTGGACATGCGCGCCTATCACTTCACCTTTGCGCAGTTTGTGATGCCAGACGACACCTCGTCCACCGCGGTGCGGGAAGTAGCCGTGGCACTGGCAGAAGCAGATGAGAAGGGCGAAAGCGAAGCGGAAAAGCTTCGGCAACAACTCGAATCAATGGTGCCGGCTGCGGCAGCTCCTTTAATAGTAGAGTTTTACGGGCGAAGCACAAACTGATAAGAGGCTTTTTGTCTTTTCTGATAAATGACACGACGTAGTACACTTGTAGCTTTCCCTTCACAACACACTTCAAAAAAATATATATCTATATTGTGTTTGTTGTATAGTCAAAACCCATCCCAACTGCAGGAAAAGTCATCCCGGCTTCCTGAAAGATGTATGGAAAAGCGAAAAGCGCTTTTTGCTGACCCTGTGCGGCAAAAGTACATAAGTGTAAGTTTGCTGCATATTCTTAATAAAGGGGACACAGAAAACTCTTCAACCCTATCTGGTTTTATTCTCTCTTATTACAACATGTATTCTATTATCACGTGTGCCCTTTTAAACCTCCACTCGCATTATTTATAATCAACACCGAATTCATTTTTCAATCAAACACAGTGCCATCCATTCCTCTTTTTAGAGCTTCAATTCGTACAGCTAGAAAACCGTATTGCTTCACTCACAATTTCCTTGTGTGTCACATACGTGCTACAAAACCTTTCTGCTGCACCTCTTATTTCTATTGCATTCTATTTTGTCACGTTGAATCCGCTCACAAATTAGCATGAGAATACGCGCCTGTAAAAAGCCACACTGAACGTCAGTTTAGACACCAAACCCGCCACGGCAAAACCAAAGAAAGCAACATCAGTAGCAAAACCGGAGTGTTATCAAGCATGGATACATCAAGTTCCAGTCGCAGCAGTGTGGACAAAACGGTGTCGCCCCTCATCTTCTCCGACTCCGCCTCCACCTCCACCTCCACCCCGACATCAAAACCCGCGCGAAGTCCTAAAACACCCGGATGGCGGCCACGCCGGTACCTCCGCAGCGTGATGCGCTCCAGCTTCGTGGATGCAAACGAGGAGCAGACAAACCACCACACCGCTCTGGCGCTTCTCTTTCTCCTTGCCTTTGTGGCGGTGTTTCTCATGTGGAGTCTGGACATTTGCTGTCTGAGCTTCGCCAAGCGCATGCTGCACGCACCACGGCGTGAGCTCTACCGCGCCCCCGCGCCTTCGCCGAGCGCGTCCTCTGCGAACACGATTGAAGGGCAGCTGGACAACGTCGCCACGGAGGCCAAGAACAGCGTGACAGACTTTTTCCATCAAGCTGGCGACTTCCGCTGTCCGCAGCCGTACCGTTTTAAGCGAGAGACAATCGCGCAGCACCGCACCCTGGAGGATCTATGGGTTGTCATTGATGGCAACGTACTCGATGTGAGCCACTTTGTCAATCAGCACCCTGGCGGACGCGCTTTGCTGGATGGCGCTGGCGGACAAGACATGGCCACTGTTTTTGCTCGATCGCACCACCCCTCCACGGTGAGCTTGTTTGCCAACTTCTGCATTGGACGCGTGCTTGAAACGTAGAGTGCAACTCAAATCTTTGGTTTTTCGTTTTCTTTTTGTTGACATTGTAGTGTTTCTTTTTCCCTTTTTTTTCGTTTTTCGATTTCTTCTTCTCCTTCTTTGCTCAACGTGAGAGCTTGGCAAGACGGCATAGAGTCGCTTTGCTGCTCTGTCTAACCCATCTTCTTTTTCCTTCTTTTCCGTTGTTTTTCCCTTTTTGCCAGTGCATCGACCATAACGTGGCTCCAAAGGGCTTTTTTTTGGCGACTGTCAACAGATGATCGTCGTTCCTCCTCTTATCCCTCCCTCATGTGTTTTCCACGTTGAATCTCTTCGTAATTTGACTTTGAAACAGTTCAATTTGCTTTTCTTTTTTTGTTCCTCGCTTGGCATTTTTCTTTGCAAGGTACCTACCTATATATTAACGACACTTTTTTTTTTTGCTGGCTCCGTTTTTACCTTTCTCTTTTGTTGCGTTTGTTTTTTCTGCTTGCACACTTTTCTCGTGTCCTTCTCGTTTTCGTTTTAAATGTTGCTTACCACACCATGCTGTAGCACAGTCAAAAGTCTTTTGCTAACTAAAAACCCCCATCTCCAGACTGATGGCCTGTTTTTGTTTGTTTTCTTTTAGACTGGTACAGATTTTTCAAAAGCAAACGGTTATGTGAAGGCTTGAGTTTCAAGAGCAACGACAACTATGCTTTATTTTTCTCTGTTTTATGGTTTTTGCTTCTCGTTACATTCTTTTTTTATCGTTGTATTTATTTTACTGCGCCTTAAAAACGGGCGCGTGAAAGACCTTAATTGTAACACACACACACACACACACACACACACATGCAGTAAAACGTGTATTTGCTTTCAGCGTGGGTGTGTAGGCTTTTCATTTGCTTATGAGAAGCTCAGACTGTGTGTTAGGCACCGAATGCATGCTTTTGTTTTTGTTGCCATCGTTGCTTTGTAACACCTGGCCTGCTCTTGTATTTGTATTTTTCTTTTTCAAGTAATGCTTGCCTGCTGCGTCTGTGCTGCTGCTTGCCTTTAATTGTTTTTTTCTCTCTCTTTATCAGTAACACAGACACAGCCGCAGTTTGGCAAATTTATTTCCGAGTTGTGGTGTCCTGGCAAGTACCCACTCATGACAGTAACGCTTCGTTTCTCTAGAAGCTTACGAGCGCTCACATAATTTACTAAAGATTCATGTTAGTAAAACACATAAACATACAAAAGCTTATTTCATGGGCTTTTCTAGCGTTGTTCAAGTTTTTTATGTTCATCTTGGCTGAACTGTAATTCAGGATACTGACAGTGCAAAGGAGAGTGTCTTTGGCGTTCCTACTTCTTTTTCTAATGAAGTGCACCTCGCCTTTTTGCAAAATAGCGGGGCAACCCATTTATGGTTTCAACCTTGCACTTCGCTCTCCAACGCAACAGACTTTACGTCCTTCAAGGTCGCTCGCAGCTAATTTGCAGCTGTTGTTTACTGTTTTAAAAGTTATTCTTGCTTTTTTTATCACCTCTCTTTATTTGCTGTTGTTTAGGAATGCTTTTAGACACCTTTATCGATGGTTTTTGCAGAAGAAGATACTATTGACAAATTTTCGCGCACACCCTTTACGCGTGAACACAATTTTTTAATACCAGACCTTATTACCATAATTTAGCGACACTCTGTTTTTTAGTTACGCGCGGTCTAAAACATACATATTCGTGGTTTTCTGCCTCATCGCAGCCTAATCTTTCTTGTTTCGCGGCGTGTCTCCAATAACATCTACTTTGACCCGCGAATTAATAGCATCTCATCAAAAGTTCTAGGTAAAAAGCACTTTTGCGTTATTGAATCTTCTGTCCAAATCTGAACATTTGCGCCTTTGCAGTTTTCATAAGTATAGCGAAAACATTTTATCGCAGTAACGTAGCAAATAGTCCACACAGCATCTCACCAACACCTTTTTTCTTTTCATTTGTCAAACCCTTAGCTTTTCTCCTCCGTCGTGCAATATTTTATTTTTTTTTGCCACTCCAATTTCTATTTTTTCACAGAAGCCTCAATTTTAGCGTTAAGTAATTTAAGCATAGATTTCATCAATTGTGCTCTCTTCATTTTTACGCTCTCGTCGAAATTGCTTCTCTTTCTCCACAAACTGCTTTCACTATCTTTTCTTTTTTGCTCTCTTTGTTTTGACAACAGAGAAAATATAACGAACGTCATCGACACGAATAGATTTTCATTTCAATCGACAATGTCGTCGCCGCCTACAGAAAAAGACATACACGAGGCGCAGTCGATGGTGGGGTCCTCTGCGGCTCCGCCCGTGCCGCAGTACCACCGCAAGCAGGACATCTCCACTAGCATGCTCTGCCTCAGTGTGCTCATTTTAATGGGTGGGTGGGCGCTGATGTGGTACATGGACGTGAGCTGCCTCGGCTTCGATGTGCGAGACTTTATGCCGATACGCCGCAGCAGCCACGTGAGGTACGGCGCCGGTACGCGGCGCACCAAAGCCGCAACGACAGCCACGACGACGCCAAACTCGTCCGCGCGCGAGAACGAAGTGCGCGATGTGGCGGCGGAGGCAAAGAAAAGCGTGAGGGAGTTTTTTGAGCTCGCAGGGAACTTCCGCTGCCCGCAGCCGCGGCGCTTCACGCGAGAGGAAGTGGCTCGGCACCGCATCGAGGATGATTTGTGGGTCGTGATTGATGGGAACGTGCTGGACCTGAGCACTTTTATCAACCAACATCCCGGCGGTCTAGTGCTTTTGGATGGCGCAGGGGGACAAGATATGGCGACTGTCTTCGCCCGCTTCCACCATCCTTCATCTGTCAGTCTCTTTTCCAGCTTCTGCATTGGGCGTATTGCTGACGCCTGAGGACAAAACTTATGTGTGTACTTGTGTGTGTGCGTCTGTGTGTGTGCGTCAAAAAAAAAAAGAAGGGAAACATTTCTGCTGCTCTTCTTCAAATTTCAATGACTTGTGTGTCATTTGTCAATTGTATTAAAATCTTCTTAGTGCAGCGACTGAAAGTTGTGTCTTATTTGTTTAAATGATTTTTCACATTCACCCTTTTGTTCCCCGCTTGTCTTACGTTGTTGACTACTTCCAACTGCTTTCACGCCTTTATGGGCCGCACGTACGTTCATCCGCTTCTCTATTTTTTTTTTCTTTTTGATCTTATCTGCATACATTTATTTTAACGTAATTTATTCCTTTTCTTAAGTTTTGCAAATCAGAAATCTCTCGGTGTTTGTAACACTGTTCGTTTCACATGACCAGTTTTGTAGCCACTTCATTTAATTTTCCCTAAATCTTTTTTCTATTTACACTCGCAAACTGGATATTGGTTCACGATTGTAGCATGCTTGACATCGGCTCGATTGTTTTTGTCACCTGTACATCTTTTCCCGCTGCAAGCGTCGCAATAGCATGTTTCACTGAAGGCAGAGCTATGTGTTTAAACAAAAAGAAAAACCGCAGGTAAAAAATTTATTGTTTATACCGAAAAAAAAATAATAAAATAGTACATTGTCTTGAACAACACTAAACTTTCCTTATTTTTCACAACTTCGCTCTTTCTTCCACTCAACAGCTCTCAAGCCTTCTTTTATACATACCATCAGCAGCGCTTTTCAATATATATACATCTCCAGTTTTCTGCTTTTTTCTGCTTGGTGTCTATCAGGCTTGTGCTTTCTTCATACAGTTTTACGAGGACAGCTAGTCTTTTATTGGTTTTGCTTCCATAAACTTTTGCACCCCGCCCACGTATTCAGATTCACGCCCACAGATCCACACATTCTCCCACCTTCACACATACACACCTTCTCTTTTCCATCTCTACAAATATCAAACTTGCTTTCTCAAGATGCCGAACCGTTGGACGAACATGGCGCAGATCGGCGTGTGTAACCCGTCGCATCACCACTACCCGACGTCGACAATGGAGGTGCAGCAGGCGATTGCCTTCGTTAAGGCAACGAAGGGTAAGTGCCGCGTCGCTGGTGCAGGCAAGAGTCCAAACAGCTCTACCTTCACCAACGATCACCTTATCCACATGAATCGCATGAACAAGATTCTCTCCATCGACGTCGATGCCCGCGTGCTGACGTGCGAGCCTGGCGCGCTTATGGAGGATGTGATGAACGCGCTGGACAAGCAGGGCCTGATGATCCGTTGCGTGCCGTCGTACGTGCAGACGACCATGGGCGGCTGCCTCGCCACGGCGACGCACAGCAGCGGCATTACGTGTCGATCCATGTCCGACTACGTGCGGGAGTTGACGGTTGTGGACGGCAAGGGCGAAGTACAGACCTTTAACGCTGCCAAAGACGCGAAGGCGCTGCGGCTCGCCGCCTGCCACCTCGGCGCCCTTGGCGTGGTGACGCAGATTAAGTTGGATGTGCAGCCGCGTGTGCAGTGGCGGCTCGACAGCAAACCGCTGACGATGGCCGACGCCAACAACGCTGAGCTCGTCGCGCGCAAGGTGAAGGAGAACGAGTACTACCGCTGGTGGTGGGTGCCGCACACGGAGGGCTGTTACGAGTCGTACGGCAACGTGGACACCGAGGCCGCCAACCCGCTGCCCGCCACGGTGGCAAAGGCGCTTCGCGAGACGGAGGGCGAGTCGGGCAAAGCGGCCAAAGCGGAGGTGATGCCGCAGGGTCCGTTGAATGACAGCAAGGCCCCGCCAAAGGACGGTGGGCTGCAGGCGCAGTACCCCGCGAAGGCGGCGGCAGGCCACAAGGCCAGCGGTGACGCTGAGGTGGACGCCGGCGCGGCACCGGCAGCTGCGGCGGCGGAGGCGCCGAAGTCCAATTCAGGTGCCGTGCTGAACCCGACCTCGACGCTGTCGGCGCTCACGAACTGGGTGACCAACGAGCTCATCCGGCATCAGCTGGTGGAGTGGAGTCTGTGGCTGGCCTGCCGCTACCCCTCCCTGCAGCCTCACATCAACAAGGCCTACCAGCAGATGTTCTACACGTCCCCGGCGGTGCTGCGCGGGTCGGCGCTGCAGTGCTTCACCTTCGACTGCCTCTTCAAGCAGTGGGCGAATGAGTGGGCCATCGAGGCCAGCCGGGCCGTGGAGGCGTTTGAGCGCATTCGCGCCATGGTGGAAAAGGAAAAGCTGCTGCTGCACTTCCCGGTGGAGTTTCGCTTCACCGCGGCCGACGACTCGGACATGTCCCCCGCGGTGGATCGGCCAACGTGCTGGATTGGTGTGGTGATGTACCGCCCGCGTGGACAAGAGGCGCGCGACACCCGCCGCGTGTACGACAGCTTTAACCGGCTGATGGAGGAGATGGAGGGGCGGCCGCACTGGGCCAAGTACTACAACTGGGGGCATAAGGAGATGTCCGCCGCGTACGGCACGCACTGGGACCGCTTCCTCGAGCTTCGCCGCAAGATGGACCCGGAGGGCTTGTTCGTGAATGAGTGGTTCAGCAACTTGATGTCGCCTGACCGCATCAACAGCACGGACTTCATCGGCAGGAAGCATTAATTCGATAGAATTGCTATTACTGCCGCTTCGTGCGCGATTTTTTTTATTGTTTTATCAATTCTTCTTCACGTGTTTATAATACGTAGCGTGTTTTTTTTCTCTGGTTGCTTTACTTCCATTTTTCTTGTTATACAAATCTTAGCCAAGCAAAGCGCTAATTCATATCCACAATTATCGTCTTGACAACTCAAGCTGTTCCTTTCTCCTCATCACTTTTTTCCCTTCTTTGCCATTGCCACATAAAATTTATTTGTTCTTTTCTCACTTGCTCAGGTCTGTTAAAGTATAAGTGTGTGATTTGAGAGAAAAGAAATTTCTGTTTTTTACTCACCTCTTGCAGAGCGTTTGAAGAGAAAGACCTGAGCAGCAGGCAGGGGTTGCTGCTTTCTTTCCCTTTGGTTACTTAGTTTTCTGCGTACAGAGTGTAAAAGAAAAAAAAAACGAAAGACTCGTTTGTTTATCGACCTTTTACGGCGAATTAAAGCTTCTACTACAACTTGTTATACACCCGCTCACAGGTATTAATCTTAAAGCCCCCCAAAATAATAGTTAATCAAAATTTAACCGTGCAATGTTTTAAGGATCACACCGCGTTTTAAAAAAGGTGAAGTTTGCTTCTAATTCACATCACGAGTTGCTTGAACCGTGCTTCCGCAGTATTACCTGTTCGAAAAGGAAAAAATGAGGCTCGATGAAGAGAAATTCTCAAGAGGATAAAGCTATAAAGATGCAGACGCGATGCATATTTATACTGCCGTTGTTACGGCAAGCAGTGACGTGTAGCTAGCTTATATTTGGAAGTGACTCTCTATGCAGTGCGTGTTGAATGCCTCTACCTTCTTTTCTCCATTGTGCAAAATAAAAAAAAACTTGCGTATTTTCAAAAAACTGCAGAAATTGCTTTGCGCCTCTCTCACCAACTTTCTGAGAACACCTAGAGGCAGTTTTTTTTCTTTCTTTACTGTTGTTGTTGCTGCTGAAGTGTTCGTTTGTGTCTGTTGTCAAACAAAGCTTCGACAAGAACACAAACACTCAAAGAAAAAGTTTAAGCAACATTGGCGTGCGAGCTTGCAGATACAAGTTCACAAGTAGAAGTTCACCGAAAAGTCTCGTTTCTACGCATCACCATGACGGAGCCAGCTTTTCGTGGTACGCTGCTGCTGCTGCAGAACCGCACCCGTCGCGACCCCGAGTCCTACCGTGATGAGTTTTTGGCTCAGCTCGATCACTTTCGTGCCTCCAGTGCCACCGTGCTGTCCCAGCGCACCTCCAACCCACAGTTCATCGCGGTGCTGAATTACGTCTGCCACGTCAGCCACTGCTTCCCAAAAGACTCTGTGGTGACGGTGAACATCGTCCTCGAGCTGCTGCGTGCGTCCAAAGGAAATGGCCTGCCGAGCGACCTCCGCCTTGCCCTTGTCAAGTCGCTCATCCTGCTGCGGGCGAAAGACCTTGTCTCGACGGATCAGACGTTTCCTCTCTTCTTTGAGCTGCTGCAGGAGCGCGACAAGACGCTGCGCAAGCTGATCCTCACCCACGTCGTCAGCGACATTCGCAAGGTAAACATGCCTGGTGCCAAGAACGGAGCGCTCATCAACAAGAAGGCGCAGAATTTCCTCTTCTCTGTCATGGCGGAGGATGACCCGGTGCAGGCGCGGTGTGCGGAGATGGTGATGATTGACCTCTACCGTCGTCGCGTGTGGAGTGACGAGCGCACGGTCGAGGTGCTGACAAAGGCGTGCTTCTCCAAGCACACGACGATCCTCCGCACGGCGCTGCGATTCTTCCTGCTGCAGATGCCGAAAATCACTTCGGTGGACGACGAAGACGACGACGAGGAGGAGCAGGACCCGGGCCGCACCATCTCGAAGATGAAGCAGAAGTTAAAGATTGTGAAGAAGACGTCAAAGCGCGAGCGTGTGCTGAAGCGCGGCATGCGGGAGGTGAAGCGGAAGTACAACCGCCAGGAGAAGGAGGAGGAGCTCTTTGCAAAGCAGCACGTCGACCCGATCCGCCTCCTGCGCGACCCGCAGCAGTTTGTCGAGCGGCTGCTCGCGAAGTTGCAGAAGACATCGGAGCGCTTTGAGATCCGCCTGTTGTATCTGAACGTGATTGCGCGCACCATATCGGAGCACGAGGTCATTCACCTGCCTCTGTATCCGTTCCTGGAGCGCTACATGGAGCCGTCGCAGCTGCACGCCACCCAACTTTTGGCGTTGTCGGCCATGTGCGTGCACAAGATGATCCCGCCCGATACGCTGGAACCGATGCTGCGCACCATCGCCAACCACTTCGTGTCGGACCGCTCCTCTCCAGATGCCATCACCGTCGGCATCAACACCATTCGCGAGATCTGCAAGCGCCAGCCGCTGGCCATGAACGCCGACCTGCTGAAAGACCTTGCGGAGTACAAAAACCAACGCGGTGACAAGGGTGTGATGATGGCAGCCCGCGCGCTCATTCAGCTGTACCGCGACGTGTACCCGGAGTTGCTGCCGGCGAAGCTGCGGGGCAGCAAGGCAGGGGCAGCGGACATGACGCACAAGCCCGTGTACGGCGCCGAGCACGTGTACACCGATATCCCCGGGCTGGAGCTGCTCTACCAGAACAGCGGCAGCGATAAGGACTCGCAGGACGGCAGCGATGCGTCGTCGAGCTCGTCGGACGAGGCGGACGACTCGTCGAGTGGGAGCAGCGGGGAGTGGGCCACCGACTCGGACAGCGAAGTCAGCGCCGACGACGTGGAGGGCGAGTTCGTCGACGCCTCGGACACGAGCAGCGACGATGAGGAAATGGAGGATGGCGACGCCGTGCCGCAGCTGGTTCCGGTGCACAAGCACGGCCGCTCCTCGCACGGGTCAAGCACCGCTGCGGCTACTGCAGCAGCTGCGGAAGCAGAGGAAGAAGACGACGAGGAAGAAGAAGAGGAGGAGGAGGAGGCGAGTGATGTGGAGGGGGCTGCTCACAAACGCCCGCGTGTGGAAAAGACCACCGAGGACGCAAGTGGGGCTTCGGAGGAGGAAGAGGAGGGGACGGAGAGCGACAACAGCGACTTTGGGTGGGAGGAGGCGTCGGATGACGATGAAGAAGCTGGCGAAGACGACGATGAGGACGACAGTAGCGAGTACGAGGAGGTCGAAGAGGACGAGGAGGGGGAAAGCGAAGAAGAAGAAGAAAGCGAAGAAGAGGAGGAGGAGGAAGAGGCGACAGATTCCAAGCCCAAGGCAACTGGCGAAGAAGCGGAGGAGGAGGAAGGTCCCTTCTCCCTCTCTAAAGCACTCGCCAACGCGCCGAACAGCGACGGGTGGTTCGAGGACGTCACCGATGGCGCGACCAGCTCTGCCTCCGTCACCTCCTCCCGCCGCCAGCCCTCCATCACCAGCTCTAAAGCGTCCAACGCGTCGGTGTCCTCCTCACGGATGCTCACTGACAGCGACTTCGAGAAGATTCGTCAGCTGCAGGCGCAGCATGGCAGTCACCTCTCTCTGCGTGGTAAGCTGAAGGAGCGCGATGCGCGGGCGAAGAAGAAGCACGATCTGATTCACGGCATCAGCAACGACCTCGACGCACACGACATCGAGCATTTCACCGAGCGGAAGCGGGAGACAGACAAGCAGGCGAAGATCGAGCAGGCGCAGGAGCTGCGCAAGGCCACCTCGAAGTTCGAGCTGCGTCGCAAGAAGAAGAGTAAGCTTAACTCCACACACGGCGAGCACTCGAAGCGCGGTAAGCTGTTCCAGATGACGAAGCGCTCGCAGCGTGTGGCGACGAAGCTGCGGAGCTCCGTGGCCGACCGCGCGACGCGTGCGAAGGAGATGAAGAAGAAGGACATCAAGTTTCGCATCAAGCGCGGTTGGAAGGCGTGAGCTGGCAGAGTTGCAATTCTATTTTATTACGTTGCTGAACGCTTCTTTTCCTCCAAAACAGTGTTGGGAATCTCTTTGGTCGCGTATTGCTTGTGTTTTCTTTTTTTTTTCCAACCTGCATAAATCTTGTTTCTAAAAATCGAACCTAATTCTGTTTTAACCTTTTTTTCCAGTAACAAACGTTTTAAACCACGTGTAACTATTTGATAAAAGCCCGAAAAATGGAAAAAAATTGAATATTATTAATTGTGTCTGTCATCTCTAATAAAAAGTTGATGTACTGGCTGGCGAAGAAGGAGGTTGGCTACAAAATTGGGAAATTTTTGAAGATGGTGTTTAAACAAACAGGAAAAAGGGAAAAAAAGTGTTTGAGGAAATTGAAGTTTTTAACTTCTGCTTCTCTCTTAAGCAGGCGTTACTGTGTTCAGCACTTTTGTCTTTTCCTCCAATCAAAACCGCAGTGATTGTGAGCATCACTCTATTAAACAGTCTCTTCCTTTTTTTGTTCTACCCTTACTTCGACACAATAAGTGTTATCATTATCTTGATTCTCTACACATAGAAACGAAGTGCGCCTCTCTTTGTCTACACCGCAACAATTGCAAGTTTAAGCGGCATCATGTCGTTTCAAGCTTTCTTTGACTTTTCGAGCAGCGTTGTGAACCCCAAGTACGTCGGTCTCTCCCCCTTCTTTGAGCCGAAGGAAACACGCCTCGACACGAGCTCACCTGCGATCCTGTCCTCCATGTACGAGTACACTATGTGCACGAAGCGAGCACTCAACACGCGCATTATCGGCTTTGCAGAGCCGACACTGCAGCAGTGCATCGACGAGTTCTCGCGCAACGTGAAGGCAAGCGCGATTGTGGGGGACGAGGAAGCGAAGGAAGGCGTGCTGAAGCAACGGCGCGGCGACGTGGATCCGTACACGCTGCCGTGGGCACCGAAGCCGGCGTACGTGGCATGGCTGAAAGAGCAGGGGCGACTAGCCAATGTTGCACCTGATAAAAACGGCGTTTGACTTTGTGTCCAGTATGGCAGAGCTTGATGCAACTGAAGTCCTGATATTTGCGGTGTGTTTTGATCAACGTGAAAAAGTTTCTGTTTTTTCTTTTGCCTGGTTGTCTCTCCGATGTCATTTGTCGTCACAGTATAAAAACTGAGAGAATCCAAAATAGAGCTGTATTCTAAATGACAATATTCACTCTGCACGTTCTGCTGTTGTGTAGCTGTGCAAAAAGAAAAAATTCTGAATTGTGGTTGTGTTCGATAAAAGCGAGGTCGAAGTGTTTCTTTCATCTTCTTTTCCTTGTCATCGTCAATTGTTCGCAGTTTTCTCTCCTCTTTTCAATTCAATGTTTTCTTTCCCTCCCAATACCAAGTAATAAGTGTAAGTGCCGCTGTATTACACAGTCACGCGGCAAGAACATAAATAAAAAACACAATAGCACGCTCAATCAAAACACACAACACTGTACAACTTCTGCCAGCGCTGTAAAAACGCTTCAATTGAAACACACACAATAGTTTTGAACATGGCAGAGGGCAATCGATCGCGGCAGGAGTTCAACGTCTCCTTCGCAGCCCTCAGCGGCAGCTCGCTTGGTGTGCCCGGCCCTCTACCGTACGGCGGGAACACCTCTCGCATGGATTGGTCCTCCTCCCTCACCGGTATGGAGGGCCGCGCGGGCCGTAACACGAACTCGCGCAGCCGCAGCCAGGCGTCTGTCCGCGCCGACAGCTTCCGCCGCAGTGAGGGCCGCCGCATGAGCCAAGACACGCGCCGTTACATGCAAGCCGCCGCAGCAAGTACGCAGACAACGGTGCAGCAGCTCCTGACACGGCTGCAGTCGTATCAGACGTTTCAGCCTCTGCTCTCGCACCAGGTGCCGTACACCCCAGCGCCGGAGGAGAACCGGAGTCGGATGACGAGTCTGGGCAACGCGGCCGGACGGCCACGGCCGCCCACTGACCGCGCCTTCACCTCTCCGCAGCTGTGGCAGATGATGAACGGCCTTCTCGACACGTCGGTGTCGCACCTGTTACAGCACAACGCGGAGGGACACTTTATCGTGACGCTGCAGTCTACCCTGGGACGGGAGCTGGCGACCTCCGCACCAAAAGTGCGCACCGTCATCGAGAGCCGCAGCTCCTCCGTGGCCGCCGGCAAGGGCCAAGCCGGCTCGTCGCCGCCTTCTGCAGGTCCGGCAGCAGGAAATGCTTTCAGCACGCGGCCCACGACCGCTGTCGGTACGTCACCGCACGCCACCACCACCAACGCACCTGCGAGCGGTGGTCCGTCGTCGCTGCTGGCGGATCGCTGGGCCGCGGATCACCCGAACGCGACGGCAGCAGAGGTGGCGAGTCAGCGGGACGCCTGGACCGCCTTCGAAGAGAAGCGACGGAAGGAAAACCGAACTTTTTACCTCAAGGCGATGCAGGAGCAGCTGGACGCGCTCATGGCGGAGGAGACCGGGCAGACGCCGTCCGCCCACACCTCGCAGTCCGGCGACAGCCGCAGCCGCACCACAACCAGCCGTCTCACCTCGCTGCGCGACGCGTGGGACTCGACGACCACCGGCAGGCCACAAGATAGTGCACGAAACGCAGCCGCGTCACTCGAGGCGGTGCGTGCGGCGCAGTCGGAGGAGGAGATGAAGAAGGAGGCGGACCGGCAGCGTGCGTTGTGGTTGTCCTTTCAAGACAAGTCACCGTCTGCAGCTTCGTTGGTGCCAACTTCCGCTGGCGGGGGCGGTCTTGCTGTGGTGGCTGCCGGCAGCCATGAAGTCGGCAGCAATGCAGGGTCGGCTCTACAGCTTACCCCCGATGCCCCGCGCATCGTCACGGACTACCTGGAGAGCACGGACCTGCACGGCTGGCTGCACACCTCGTGGCCACACCGCACCCACCGCCACGAGAGCGCGGCGCTACGCATTCAGTGTGCCTACCGCGCCTACCGTGCACGCTGCGAGGTTGGCGTCATGCGCTACGCACGTCGGCAGTCGTTCATGGTGGGCCTCGCCGCGGAGAAAGAGGCACGGCGGGTGTGGGACATCGCCCTGCAGGTGCAGGCAGATGCGAGCAAAACGGGCAACAACAGCAGCGGCACGAACGGCGACGGCACCGCGATGCGGGCGTTGCAGTTCTTCATTGACAAGATCAACGCGGTGGTGGCGAAGCGGCGGGCCCGCAAGCGTGCGCAGCAGGAGCAGGAGGCGGAGATACGCGAGTACGCGGCGCTGTGCGTGCAGCGCGTCTACCGCGGCCACCGCGCCCGCGTGTACGTGGAGGAGCTGCGCCACCCTGAAATCGTGCAGGCCCGTCAGCGTGCGGTGGAGCAGCGGGCAGCTGTTTTGCTTCAAACGGCGTGGCGGCGGCACCGCGAGCAGCGGCAGTGGCGTCGAGTTCGGCAGGCCGCCTGCACGCTGCAGCGCGCTGTTCGCTGTCGGGCGGCACGGCGGCTGCTGGCAGAGCGCCGCCGCCTCTGCGCGTTTACGGAGGAGGTGGAGCTGCGGCAGTTCGCCGTGCACAAAATTGAAGTGTGGTACGGCCGCCACCTTGCCCGGCGCAGCGCCTTTGCGGAGGCGCACCGAACAGAGATGCGCACGCTGCAACGCGTTTGCCGAGGATACTGGGAGCGTCTCCGCCTTGGCAAGCAGCGGCGTGATGCGGCGTTGCGGGTGGCGGCCGAGGTACTTCAGCGCCGTCGCCGTGCGCTGCTGGAGGCACGGGCGGCGGTGGGCGTGCGCGCTGCTTTAGAAGCAGAGAGGGTGGCCGTGCGGCACCGGGCACTCTGCACGGATGCCGCCATCACCATTCAGCGTGCGTGGCGCAGTCGCCTCGCGCTTTCACTTTAACAAGCTGCCGAGAGCGACGTCACGGAGTTGTGATGAGCTAATCCTTTTTTTTTTACTCAAGCTTTTTTCTACTGCGCTTTTCCAGTGATGCTTTCAGCGAAGATCGCCCTTTTTTGTTTTTAAAAATGTAGTTTAGACTTTTTAACTTTGATTCTGTGTGTGCACTATGTAAAATATAAAAACCCACTTTTTTTTTGTTGAACTGCTTTCGCACTTTGCTCATGTACGTTTCATTCTTTGTTCTCATTTATTTTCCTTTTCTCTTCGTCAACACTGTTTTTGTTATAGAAAAAGAGCCACTAAAAGAAAATCAACAGAGTTTTCTATTTTTTCTAGTTCTGCCGGTTGCAGATGACAAATTTGATACAACGGCAAGAGTGCTTGAAGCGTATCAGCTCGTTTCTTGATCAGTTGAATTGTCTTCTACTTTGCAATACGTGCAACCGCTGTAGTCATTATTATTTGATAATGGACATTCTGTTATGCACCGGTCCGAATTGAATTTAATATATTTTTGATCTCTATTCCCTTTTTTCATTTAATCGCAATTTTTTTGCCCATAAAGTTACTTTGCATTACAACAACGCTGTGTCAGCTCACGAAACAACTCAAAAACAAAATAAAACAATCCCACCACCATGACGCACTACACCTTGACGGACGAGGAGCTGGACTTCGCGATGGAGCTGGCACTACGCGCCGCCCACGCCGCCGCCACCATCGTGAACCGCTCAATGGACGAGCGCGCGGCCAACGCGCTGGACATCCAAACGAAGAGCAGCAGCACAGACATGGTCACGCAGTACGACAAGCAGTGCGAGGAAGAGGTGCTGCACATCCTGCGCTCTGGCACGCCGACCTACGGGGTGGTGAGCGAGGAGACGCACAGCGGGGCCGTGCTGGGGGACGGCCCGACGTGGATCGTCGATCCGATCGACGGCACGACGAGCTTCATTCACGGCATGTACGACTGCTGCGTGTCGATTGGGCTGGCAGTGAACAAGGAGCCGGTGCTCGGTGTGGTGAATGCGCCGCGGCTGCAAGAGGTGTTCACGGCCATCAAAGGTCGTGGGGCGTACTGCAACGGCCAGCGCATTCACGTCTCCTCACCGGCTTCGCTGCGCGAGTGTGTTGTCTTTTTGCACCTCAGCTACAACCGCAGCGCGGAGGCGGTGAAGAGCGTGCTGGACATGCAAGCCGAGCTGGCGAAGTATCCTGTGCACTCTATTCGCAACAACGGCGCCTGTGCGCTCGACATGTGCTCCGTCGCCGCCGGCCGCGCCGACGCGTACTGGGAGGTGGGCGTGCAATCGTGGGACATGGCCGCCGGGGCGATCATCATCCGTGAGGCGGGTGGAGTCGTGCACGACATCGAGGACGGAGAGATGTTCGACCTGACGCGACACGGCATGTGCTGTGGGTGTTCGAAAGAGATCACGAAACACGGCATGGAGCTGGCGAAGAAGTACAACTACCGCAACGCCATCTTGAACACTCATGTGTAAGGGCTTTTCTTTTGTTATTTCACGTCCCCCTAAAACTTATGCATGCCATGTGCTTGCCAATCGGAGAAATAGTATCCGTTGTTTATCGCCGTGGACCTGTAGTTACTAATGTGCGCGCTACAGCGTCTGGGTTTCCGTTTTTCTGTAAAAAGGCTGCGGATGCTTGACCAAACCACGTGATACACAACGGCACAAAAATTTCTCCGATCACAACCATATGGTTTTTTTTTTTTGCTCAGATTGTTTTTTCTTTTTAATTTTTTTTTCCTTTCTTTAACGTATCGTTGCACTGTTACCGCTGGAAAACAGAAATAAACTTAACGAGAAAAACTTTTACTAGAAATGCCGACTGATTGAGCAAAAAAAAAAAAATTTGTAATGGAATTGAAAAGGACAAAACAAAAAATTGTTTTGTGAAACCTTAGGGAAGGCTTTAAAACGCCGCATAAGAATACTTAGAAAAAAAACCGACTACGTTTACTTTTGCCGTTTTCTCTTTCTGCATATGACCTTTGTTTCCGATGTAAAACAACATACAGAACGAAATATTTTACACATCTGCTTGTCATTGTACATGCTTGGGTCGTGTAGATAAATTTGCATCTACACACAAACAGATTACAACAAGAACAACAAAATGAGTGACAGCAACATGAGTCCGACAGCAACGGCGGCGGCGTGTGAGGCGCAGCTGGCGGATATCCGGCAAGAAGTCGGCAAAGACCCGCTGCTGTCGCTGCCGCTGCCTCTCGACAAGTCGTCCCGCCTGGTGCAGGAGGTGTCCGGCGACGCGGCCTACACGACTCAGGCGCTGTCGCTCTTTGGCGCCGCCGAGGCCACCAGCAGCAAGCAATACAACTTCACAAATATTCGCTACGCACGCCGCGATGGCAACTGCTTTTATCGTTGCGCCGGCTTCCGGCTGTGTGAGCTAATTGTCCAGACCCCGGAGAAGGCACCGGCGTTTGTGGCGAAGCTGCGCGCGCTGGAGCCGCAGCTCACCTCTCTCTTTGGTGACTTCGTCTCCGACTTTACGGAGGTGTTGATGGAGATTTTAGAGGGCGTGACCACCGGCAAGGTGGCCACGATCGATGAAGTGTACGAGAAGTTCACGTCGGACGAAGGCGCCTACCTTATTGTGGCGCTGCGCTACATCGTGTCGGCGCACCTGCAGTCCAACGAGGACGACTATGCGCCGTTTGTTGAAGGCCTCGGCTACGCAACGGTGAAGGATTACTGCAATACGGAGGTGGAGACGGTCGATCACGAGAGCGACAACGTGCAGCTGGCGGCGTTTGCGAAGGTACTCGACGTCTGCTTGCGTGTGTACGGGCTTGACCGCAATGCCGGGGACAACGTCACGGAGTACACCTTCAATGACGAGGGCAACGAGGACGGACATCGTCTGACGATTGAGCTGCTGTACATGCCTGGTCACTACAATCTGCTGGAACGGTAAAATCAGTCAAGGCATGGTTGCTAAAAATTATCAATTCGTTATTTTATTGTGTTATACTAGGTTGCATTTTAGTTTACCTTTGTCGTTTGCAATACAACATCCCAGAAAAGAAGCTAATGTTGCCTTTTAAATAGAGGATGTTCGCTTTTAATATGGCTGTTTCTATCTGTTGACCATAAAAACTTGGTTCAAGCCCAAATTAATTGACCATCCCTAAGCCATGTTGTTCTCTTTCTGTGTTAACCACTTATCTATTTTTGAATAGAGGTCTTCTTTGGGCCATTTTATCTACAAACTTTTTCTGCATTGTTGTCATGCTTTTTCTCATTATTAATATTCGGACTTTAAGAAACACACACATACCCAATTTGAATACTAAAAACACATACTACACTAGCAAAAAAAATACATTGCGCGTCATGTTCAGTGGGTTTACCGGAAGCGGAGCGGGGGATGAAAGCGCCAAAACAAACGAAACGCAGGCACCAGGTTTCCACCCCATCGTCGTCCCTCCTTCCACCACTGCCACCACCACAACAACAACAAGCAACACAGCGCCGTCTGCATCCACTATGGCAAACCCTTATGCAGCGCCCAGCGTGCCAACCACCTCCTCGCCAGCTCCCTTGCCACCTATTCAATACACCTCTGCCTCTGGTTCAGGCTCCTTTGCTGGTGGCGCCGCTCCAGCCTTGGCGCCGCACACGTCTGAGGCCGCGAGTGGTGAAATGACTACCGCAGCTCCTTCATCTTTTCTGTTTGACGGCATGGCGGTGGGCAAGGGCCGGCGTCGACGCCCACAAGCGGCGTCCCCAACAGCAAGTCACAACGAGCACCACCACAACGAGGAGGTTGACAAAAATGCAGTGCAGCTTTGTGAAAAGCCGGTGCAGGGCGCGAAGCTGGCGGCACCCCTCACCTCTTCCTCCCCCTCCTCCTCCTCCTCACCGGTGGAGCTGCGTCAGCGGCTGGAGAGCTTCTACCGCCGCTACAACCCCGCCAAGCTGTCGCACGTGGAGATGATCATGGAGGCCTACGCCGGTCGGGAGGCGCAGTTGTTTGAGGAGTTGGTGCAGCGGTATGGGCCGGAGCCGGTGGGACTCTCCGCTGTCAGCCTCCACACATTAAATACAACAACAGCAACGCCCGCAGGAGCTGCGCCACGGGCAGAGAGTGCGCCGAGCGAGTCGGAGGTGTCCGCTTTCCGCTTCATCAGCACGACAGCGGAGGCGGCCGTGGCGGCGTGGGCAGCGCCGAAGGACGGGGAGGAAGCACCTAGCGCAGGTGGGGCAACAACGATGTGCTCTCCAGAAATGAAAAACGGAGACGTGGCACATCAGCAGCAGCAGCTGCCCCACCCCAGTGCGCAACTGTCTCCTTCAGCTTCTTCTGCTTCGTCGTCTAATGGTCCACAGCAAGTCACTGAGGCCACATCGAGGGTTCCGCTTTCAACTGTATCGCAGCAGCAAGAGGTGCCAAATTCTAGTCTCGCGGCGTCTTCTGCTTCTTCTCCGCCGGTTGCCGCAAGCGCTGCCGCTCCTGTTCCTCCAGCAAGCACAAACAACGTCGTTGAAGCTTCATCGCATATGGACAAGAACATCAATGACAGAAGGCCCACTCCTACAGAAAGTGAGGTCGAAGAGGAAGAGGAGGAAGAGGAGTCTATTGAGGAACGACAGCGTCGCGAGCTTCGTGTCAGCCAAGGCGCACTACTGGAGGCACGTGCCGCTTTTGCAGCCCTTCTGCGCGAAGCTCAAGAGGCCCTTCAGCAGCGGCAGGACAAGATCGCCCGCATCCACGCCGTGGAGCTGCAGATTCAAGACTGTGTGCGGGCAGAGCGTTATAGAGAGGCGGACGCCCTCTCCGACGACGTCGGCGACCTTGCGCGTGCGGTGCAGCAGTGCGATGAGGTCTGGAATGGCCTCAGCCGCCGCCTCAGCGCTGCGCAGCGTCGGCTTGAGGAGGCCGTGCGGCAGGTAGCTTCGCTCCTGCGCGTGCACGAGGTGGAGTTGCAGGCGGCGGAGGAGCAGCAACAGCAGCGGGTGCGGGCGCAGTCGCACCACGACGACGCCGACCTGCGACTGCGCGAGGAGACGGTGGAGGTGCGCAAGGAGGATCTGGCGGCGAAGCGATCGGTGGCGGAAGGTCGGTTGCGCACGGCACGCGCAGCGCAGGCGGCGGTGCAGACAGGCGTGGAGGCGACCCTCGGCACCACCCGCGCCCAGCAGATTCGTCTAACAGCGGAGGTGACGCAGCTGGGGGAACAAATCGACGCCCTCAAGGCGCAGCTGCGGCAGCTCGAGGCAAAGCGCATTACTGCGCAGGCGGAGCTGGCCAAGGTCAGCGAAAAGATTCAAGCAGCAGCGGCAGCGCACGCGAGTGAGATGGACGCTGCGGCGGCCGCCGTCGCGGCTTGCGAGCGCGACACGCAGCGCCTCGAGCAGCAGTGGACGCTTCTCGAGACGGAGTCTGCGCAAATCGCAGATGAGAGGGCGGCGCGTGAGGCGGCATCGGCGGCCCTCGTGGCGGAACTCCAGCAGCAGCACGAGATGCGGGAGGCGGTGCATCAGCGCACGCGAGCGCTGGAGCAAGACGCCATCCCCGCCTCCGACCGCTACTGGCGAGCGTGGCAGGACCTGCTGGCGCAGCGCCTGCGCGGTGCCGACATTCTATTTGAGATTCCCGCTGCCACTCGACCGGACGAGAACGTTAAAGGAGCCCCACCGGCCCTCACAAAGAAGGCGGACCTGCAGAAGCAGCTGGACGAGCTGGCGGGTGAGCTGCACGCGGACGAGGAACTACGGCGCGACGCCCAGCGGCGCCTGGCAGAGTGCGAGGCGCGCGTGGCACCGCTGACCGCCACTAAAGCCGCCGCCGTCGCCAGCAAAAACTTTAAAGCTGCGCAGCAGTGCGCGGATGAGCTGAAGGTGGTGCAGTTAAGCCGCGAAGGCTGCCAGGACGACGTCGACCTTTACGCGGGCCAGGTGCGTGCGCTGGAGCGGACGATGGAGCGCCTGCGCGCTGAGCTCGCAGCCGTGGAAGCGCAGACGCAGCGGGAGGCGGCAGGATTTAAGAAGAGCTACGGCGCTGCGATGGCCGCTTTTGCGGAGACGGCGGCGCACACGCCGGACTACGTGCAGCTGCCCCCAGCCAGTCAGGGCCCGGATGAGCTCGCGGAGGCGGTGCGCGGACTGTGGGCGGCACTGCAGCAGGAGTGGGAGCGTGTAGACGAGTCCACTGCCAGCGGCGATGAGGACGACTATACTGAGCAGCACCCAGGTGCGGCGGTGGCAGATAACAAACAGGGCCAGCCCGGTGCTCCTTCTGATCCTCAAAATACCATCTTGACGCAAGCAGAAGTGTCCCCTGTAGCGGCTGCTGGTGCCAGTGAGGCGTCAGTGGCCGCACTGCAGCAGCGACGTGCGACGCTGCAGGCTCGACTGGAGGAGGCAATTGCGCAGGAGGCGTACGAGGAATGCGAGTCTATTCAGCAGAAGTTGAATGAAGTGGAGCTGCAACTGACTCAACTTTCACCATCAGAAGTTCCAGATGTGAACAAAGACCACACCACGCCTGAAGCGCAAAAAGCGTAGGCTTGCTCTTGAACATATACTTTGAGACTGTTGTTTTTAATTTCGTTTTTTTGTACTTGCCTCTTACGTTCGCGAACTTTCATATTCAAGCAATTTGCATCAAACTTAACAAGAAACAGAGTAATGTTAACAGCAACACCTTTTCTGTGGAAAAAAAAAGAAGCAATGCTACCAGCGCAAATTCTTTTCCGGTACTTCTGGCAAACCTTTTAGCGTCATCACGAGCATCTACAACATTAGAGTTTCTATACGGCGTCTTGCATCTGGGCTTTTGAGTTTGCACACGTTGCTAACATGCAAACTTCTCTTCCCCCTTTTTTTTTCTGTCTTATTTTAATCTTAAACTATAATATATATATTTATTACACCAGGAGCTCTATTCGAACAGGCGCTACAGAACGCAAACGAAAGAAAGAAAGCTTTCCTGGCCTCAGCTTCTTTTCCCTTTTTTTGATTACTCTCTATTATAATACACCGCAATTTACGCTGTTGCCTCTCGTACACCAGCAAAATTACATCTTTTTCTAATTACTATTATCCGTAAAACAGAAATAAAAGGCAGAAGAAGAAAACCCCAAACTCACTAAGTAAGTCTTCCCTGCTTCATTTAATTAGCAATACTCACCGTGTTCACGAATACATAAAGTGATTACTCTTGCCTCTAACAAACTTGTTTGAGACCTACAAACACACGCGCACAAACAAATTGCACATTTGCCATCCCCCTTCCTCAGATTGACGTAAAACATGTCTGACAAGGAGCAACAAGAGAACGTGCCGCTGCCGACCGAGGCGCCGGCTGCCCCCGCCCCCACTGCGGATGCCGCTGATGCTGCGGCAGCTGCCAACGCCCCGGCAGAGAAGGCGCCGGAGCACCACGAGACCAGCGGCGACGACAACGAAGAAGAGCACCCGAACTACATCAAAACGGAGCTGGGGGAGATGAACACGATCGAGTCGATGTGCCCCAAATGCGAGCAGTTGGGCACGACGCGGCTCATGATCACAAACATTCCGCACTTCAAGGAAATTATCGTGAGCAGCTTTGAGTGTCCGCACTGCGGTGAGCGCAACAACGAGGTGACTTTTGGCGGCGTGTTTGGACCGAAGAAGGTGCGCTACGAGCTGCAGGTGCGCAGTAAGAAGGATCTGGACCGCCAGGTGGTGAAGTCGGAGTTTGCCACGATCACCATCCCAGAGCTGGAGCTGGAGATTCCACCGGAGTCGCAGAAGGGCAATTTAAACACCGTCGAGGGTATTTTGGAGCAGACGCACGACGGGCTGCAACTGCAGCAGCCGCTGCGCAAGATTCAGCACCCCGAGGTGTACGAGAAGATTGAGGAGTTCTGCCAGAAGCTGGAAAGCTTCCGCAGCGGGGATGTGCCCTTCACGCTGACGCTGGACGATCCGGCGGGCAACAGTTACATTGAGCCAATCCACGACTACTACCACCCTACGCTGGACCCGCAGCTGACCAAGTACGAGAAGGAGCGCACTGACATCGACCGTCAGCTGCTGGGTGTCGCCATTGACTACAACACCGAGCGCACGCAGGAAGAGCAGCAGGACGTGGACGAGGGCCAGTACGCGGATGTCACGCAGATCCCGTGCGACTGCCCGGCGTGCTGCAAGCCAGGGCACATGATGATGCACGAGTGTGATATTCCGTACTTCAAAGAGACTGTCATCATGGCCTTCAAGTGTGACTTTTGCGGTTACAAAAGCAACGAGATCAAGACGGGCGGTGCCATCAACGAGAAGGGTTTGCGGCTGACGCTGCACGTGGAGACGGAGGACGACTTGAAGCGCGACGTGCTCAAGTCGGAAACGGCGTCGCTGCACATTCCGGAGGTGCACCTCGAGCTCGCCCCCGGCACCCTCGGCGGGTTCTTCTCGTCGGTGGAGGGCACCATTACCCAGGTGCGGGATCAGCTGAACAGCTTGCCGCAGGCCGCCTTTGCCGCCGGCGACTCAGCGGACGAGAACTCGAAGTCGATGCTCGAGTTTGTGAAGGAGCTGAACGAGCTGCTGGAGATGAAGCGGCCTTTCACGTTCATTCTCGATGATCCGCTGGGTAACGTGTACATCCAGAACCCACGCGCGCACCTGCCGCCGCCGGACGACGCGGACCCGCGGCTGGAGTCGGAGGAGTACACACGCACGGAGGAGCAAGACGAGGAGCTGGGCATCCTCGCGATGCGCCGCAACGAGGAGGGTGAACACCACACTGACGTGGAGGAGGAGAAGGAAGAAGAGGCGGAGAAGGACGAGGAGACGGAGAGGCACGACGAGGCCGCAGCGAACGCGCAATGACGGTGGGCGTTGTCGGCCGGAGGTGATCTGTGCAAGGTGAAGATCAGGAATGATCAGAGGAAGGAGAAGACGGTCAACAAGGACCGGGGAAGCGACAAAGAGCTTCCGCCTCCGTTGACGAAGTTGACGTTTCGGTGAAGTGAATGCGATCGTTCGTGCTGTACCCCCTTTTTTATTCTTTGTTTCTCTTTCATTTCCATTCGACGGCGGACAGTTAATCGTCGTTTGTCTATTTCCATTCTTAAGCACCTCAAAGAAGCGTGTGTAAAGAGAACAAAAAATTGGATTCGACGTCACATGGGTGTGTAAGTGTTTAGGTTTTTTTTTTTTTCGGACGAGACATGAACTGCTTTAAACAACAAAGATAGGACAAAAAACTTCATGTGGTCTAATCAACTCCATTTAAGACAAATGAAAATGAATATGAACGAATATCAACGACATGCGGTGCCACAAACTGCAAGTTGATACAACCTCAAAAGCGTGTCGGGAATCTTATCAAACATTTACTGCTTTCCTATCTTAACTCTTTGTTCTCCCAATTTATAACAACACACAAATAGTGTTGTGTATAAGTTTTCTACCTTTAAAGCTGTCATTAACTCTTGACGGAGCTTTACATACTTTTTAATCTAGTGTATAAAACTGTACGTGTTTGTCGCCATGAAAGACGAATCGGTCAAGACGCTTCTTGACCTCATGGAGGAGGGCAACGCGCTTTACGAGGCTAACGAAACCGTGAAGCCGCTCCACGAGACGCAACCTCCTGACGCGGTGCGAGTTGAGCAACACGCAGGGGGAGCACCATCGACTTCGCCACCTGTGGAGGCCACGCCAGACGGTGCAGCGGAGCACGCTGAGAGCCCTGCTGAAGAGCTCCCTGCTGTCTCTCAGCGCGACATCGATCGCCTTCTGCACAGCGCACACAAGACGCATCGCACTGCTGTGAAGACTTTAGAGGCGCATCAGCGCATTGCCGTGGTTCCGATTAGCAGCTATCTACCAGGGGCGGTAGCGGGCACGTAAAGTATTTTTTATTTTCAAAAGCTTTTGCAAGTCTTGGTATTTACTTGCTTCTTTATTTTCTTCATTGTTGCTGTTGCTATTTCTTATTTGTCAAAGACCGAAACCTACTTTGCTTTTCCAATTAGAATGAGAATATTGAAGTGATGCTGTTTTACAGGAACAACAATGCTGAACCTGCGCCGGATTCTGTAAAGCGAAATTCAGATGCCTCGCAATTGCATTTTTCGCTTTTAAACAATAAAAACAGCTTTTTCCCTCAAAATTTCTCTCTGTGCTTTATTCTGTGGCTAGATTGAAATACAAAGTGACAGAACTGGCTAATTTTTGTCTTTTCCAATTTTAAAACAATTATCTAGACAGCAGCTTTACTTTTGGCAGCTGCCAATCAAAGCGCGACAATTGAAAAACATTAGATAAACAGGCACCGCGCTCGACTTTTTGGAAGGGCGACTTTATTATAGACCGCAGTTAGACACACACACACAAACACACAAAGACAGGGACGAAAAACAGCAACCTCTTATTAAAGCACGGAAACCTTTTTTTTTCACATTTATTTTCAATCCACACCTCCCTTGCTGTGCGATGTCTGCGGAGAACAAGACTGTTCCAAGCGCAGCCACGGGGCCCAGCGCCGCGCCGTCTACATCCCCACCGCCTGTCGTGAACGGTGGTGATGTGGTGGACAGCTACCACGCGCTGCTGCAGGATGGCGTGCGACTGCAGAAGGAGCTGGAGGCGTACTATTTACGTCAGGAAGCGTACATTCGCAGCCGTGTGGCGGTACTGGATGAAATGCAGGAGAACATCGCAGATGAGCGTCGCTGCCTCGAGGTGCAGCATCAGGAGTGCCGCGCGCAGATTAGCGCCGCACGCAAGCAGAGCAGCGGGCTGCTCTCAGACGAGCAAAAAGTCATGCGGGCGGTGCAGCAAGCCCAGCCGACGCTGCAGAGCCAGGAGGCGGAGATGGACCTGCGACTGGCGCAGCTGCAGCGTGAGAAGGAGGCGGAGGACGCCGCGTTGATGGCGGCCATGGCGCGTCAAGAAGCCCTGCAAGGCGAGGACGCGCAACTGACGGCGCGGGAACGGCTGCGGCAGCGCGAGGAGGCCGACTTGCAGCGCGCTCTGACGGAGATGGCGGCGCTGCACCGCGAGATGGAGGAGCGAAAGAAGTCGCTGCTGCGGAAGCACGAGACGGTGGCACAGTGGGACCGCACGCTAGAGTCGCGAGAGCGCGAACTCACGCGCTGTCAGGACCAGCTGCACGAAGATTTGAAGGCGCTGGAGAGCGACGAGGCCGCGCTGGGCATCCACCCGATGCAGCGGACGGCGGTGGCACCGGCGGTGTCGCAGCGTACGGTGATGGATGACCATGACATGTCGATCGTGCACGACGGCGCCCGCGAGGAGATTGACTACGACGTATAGTTCTTTTTGTTTATCAGACAATACCCTCTTGAAAGTAAACAAGAGTCTGACACCATGGAATACCGTTAATTGACAATAAAATTGCCTTCACTTCTATCTCTTTCTAAACACATATATATTTTTTGTATGAGAAAAACAAGAATTTGTTATGCATCTGAAAAACTTTTAGCAAAAAATTGACATTTCTTGATGTTTTTGCAGTGCTCAAACACTCCATGTGGAAAAGGAAGTATAAAGGACGCTAAAACAGTGCTAGTGCGATTGCCGTCACTTTTCGTCGAGCCTTTCTGTTCCCACATTCTTTTTAAGGTTTCATTTCTTATTTATTTATTGAAGCTTCAATTTTTCTCTGTTCTCTACACTTTTACCATCTTTTCTCGAGCTGAAATTAAGGGAAACGTGTTGTACACAGGAGCGACGCGTCCGTCACGTACCTCAAAATGCTTTTATGTCGTGATGAGGAGAAGCAGCTGCCCGCCGTACAGGTGGTGAACGCATTACCAGTTAACCAAAATGAGAGCGACAACAGTTCAATGAGCGGCGATCGTCATAGTGTAGGTGTCTTTCAGCGGTTGCAGCGCGCTGGACCATTGTCCCTCAGCAAATCCGCCTTCGAAACAGCCGCATTGCGCGCACGGGATGAGGCTACTGCGTGCACCTTCACACCAGACGTCAACCACACGCACGATGCGGTGTTGCAGCGGTGGTCCGCTGGTGCGAGTGTTTTCCGCCGCCTGTACGGCCACGCGCAGTGCCAACGGGAGGAGCGAGCACAGAGGCGTCAGTGTCGAGCACGCGAGGCCGCAGCGGAGGATGAGGCGCTCCATCAGCGCTTTAGAACTTTCGCGTTTCCAACGCACCTGTACCCATCTCCCAATTTGCCACAGCGAAACAGTGCTCCCTTCACAACACAGAAAAGCATTTCGCACGATGCAAGAGAGCAGTGCACGCAGCAAGCAAGCTGCGGAGCGTTGCACAAGAGTTCTCACAGGCATACTGCCATTTTTTCTCCGCTTGAAGTGACAGCATCCACGCCTTCGAGAAGGCATAATTATAACGATTCGGCAACGAATTACTGTGAACACGATGCTGCCTCTCCTTCAGCTGTGCTCTCGCCAGCTGCGGCGCAAAAGGCCGAAGCACTATTAGAGCGTATGCGTATCGCGCGCTCAAAGAGTCTTTGAGCGATTTAGAAACGGTTTAAAAACCCTTTTTTTTTTCTTGAAGACATCAAAGGATGGAAGAGAGTTGCATTTAACAATTAGATAGTTACACTGCTTTAGATCATGACAACGAAAAATGTGATTAAAACGATAATCTAAATAGCCTTCCATGTTTGCTATTGTTTTTCTCAATGTGACAACAGACATTTCACTTGTCTCTAATCGGTTAAAAAAAATAATTCCCGTTCTTTTGTTTTTTCTCTCGGCAATGTGAGTTTATTTTTGATTTTTTTTTTATTTTTTAGTGTCCTAATTGCAGCCACACTAACATTGACGAATTGATCATATAACTTCCTTCTCCTTAAAAACCCCGTCTCTCTTTAATCGCTTTTAACGTGTGTACGCTTTTCTTATTCTTCTCCCTTGATACACCACGTAGTAACTGTAACACATCTACAACAAACTAATACAGGTTTGCTTACCCGTTCACAACAGCCTTGTTTGGCGTTTTCGACTTCTTTCCCGGAAACAAAGCTTTCTTCTCTAAAAGATCTTTTTCTACACCCAGTCAACGGATCGGCATATATACCTTTTTCTCTTGAATGATTTCAGTGTGTGTCGTACATACATCCACTGCTTCATAGCTTTAAACATAACAACCAAAAAAGAGTTTCTTAAAAATAAAGCAGTAAAGCTAAACGCCTTTTTTCTCCTCCCAATACTACCTTCGTTTACATTCTTTTCTTTTCTTTGTGGCTTGGGATGTTAGAAACGCCACGTGCCACGGAGAGTGCCTCGAGTTATCATGAGTTCACCTCGCAGCATGCGTCCAGCGTAGGGGAGCGACATCTGGAGTCGCACGAGCCGTCCTCGCCGGATCAGGTGCCCTCCGCCCGCGAGGGGCCCATCTGCGCGGGCAACGCACTACCCGACACGCCGTCGAGTCGGGAGTTCCCCACAGAGGTGATTCGCGCGACCCGCTACCGTTTTCTCATCCTCATCCTCTTCGCCGTCTTTGGCTTTGTCAACCAGCTGCAGTACGTCGCCTTCGCCACCATCATTCGCGAGACGGAGGACTACTTCAACGTGGAGGCGCTGGCGGTGAACGTGCTAAGCCTGCTGATCCCCATCGTGTACGTCCTCGCCGTCGTTCCCGGCTGCTTTATTTACAACCGCGTCGGCCTCCGCTACGGCATGATCATCGGCGTGGCCACCAACGGCTTCGCGTCTCTGCTGAAGTTCATCGCCGTGTGGGCCCCCAAGTACCCCCTGCTGGTCGTTGCGCAGGTGTTCGTCGCGTTCGGCCAAGTGCTCTACTTGAGTCTGCCAACCCTCATTGCGGGAATTTGGTTTCCGCCAAACGAGCGCACTGTCGCGACAGCGGTGGCATCGCTGATGGGCTTTGCCGGCATGGCTGTAGGTATGTTCTACTCCCCTCACGTCGTCTCTTTGCCAGATGAGAGCACGACAAAGCAGTGGGCGGGCCTCATGGGCTCCCAGTTTGGGCTGTCGATGCTGGTGCTCGTGTTGATGTGCATCTTCGCACGCGACAAGCCCAAGTACCGCCCATCCCTCACGTCCACGGAGGATTACAAGCTGCCGCTGACACGCTTTCTCAAATCGCAGATGCGTGACTTAAACTTTCTGCTGCTTGGCATCTCGTTTGGTCTCATTGTCGGCTTCTTGACCGCCCTCGCCGGTGTTCTTGCGCAGGTGCTGGAGCCTTTCGGGATTGAGGAGGAGATCAGCGGCGTGCTCGCCTTCTCTGGTATTCTTGGCGGGGCCGTTAACTGCGGCATCATCGGGCTCTTTGTGGATCGCACGCACTACTACAAGTACACCGCCCTCGCCCTCGCCTCCGCCACCACCGCGCTGCTGTTAGCGACAACGGTCATTGTGAAGGTCGTGACAGACCAAGACGACTTGGCGGTTGCCGTGTACATCCTCGTACCACTGCTCGAGTTTCTGGTGCTGCCGATGGTGCCGGTTGTGATGGAGCTGGCTGTGGAATTGGCCTACCCGTGCCCCGAGACCGTTCCGTCCACCCTAGTCCTGGCCAGCATGTGCCTCTTCTCCTTCATTGGCATGATTGTCTTCTCCATCATTCTGGGCGACGTGCCAACGCCTAACACCGCCTTCTACTGCGTTTTAGTGACCTTGATCGTGTCCGCCATCAGTATAGTCGGGCTGGTCTTTGTCAAAGAAACGCTGCGCCGCCATACGCAGGACGACGCCTTCGAGGCAGGGCCCAGCCCGGACGAAATCGAGGAGGACCTCGATGTCGATGACGATGCCGAAGACGCCGATGGCGAGAGTGAAGCGAAGAAGAAGCGCGCTTTAGATGTGCAGACCGGCATCCCATCCTCGCCGTCGTGCTTGTAGCCAAAACTGAACCTAAATGTCAGCGCGAGGAATGAACAAAGAAATACATAAAAACAAGAAAATGATGTTGGCGCCATAGCTTTTTCTGTCTCCTCTTGTTCGTTTTCCTTGTCCTTTACACCTATCTTACTTTTCTTTCTCGATACTTTTGCATTCGTTCCTGCTTTTTTCTTCCACTTCTTGAATATTTGTGAAAAATGCCGTCTGTGTTCTCGCAGTCTGCTTGTTTGTTTTTACTTCGTTTTTTTTTCTCTTGTGTTATTTCGTGGATTCACCTGTGAGTGTTTTACTAGAGAAATCTTTGGTTTTCCACGTATAGTCAGATACGGCTCCTTTGTCGTTGACAATGGATCTGCTCCTTTTAGCTCACCTCCTTTTTGTTCTTACTCCAACTGACCTTTTCTTTTCAATTCTATAAGGCCGCTTCACGGCGCGCCATTAACCCCTAGTCTGCTTTTCTTTATTGTTTTTTTTTTTTGTTCTGTCTCTTTTCTCAGTCATTTAAATACAAAAAAATATTCTGGCTTCTTTTTTCGCTTTCGTGTTCCCTATAACTATCACTACACTGTCTCATTTCCTTGTTGTTGTTGTCTTCTCCCCCTTTTTTTTTTCTGGCTGTACAACCGTATGAGAATTTTGAGCTCCTGTTGAACCTCTTCCACCTTTTGTTTTGCTCTTTTTGTGTTATCAGGGTGCTATGAAGAAGAAGAAAACCTTCCTTCACGCCTGTGCACGTACGTGGTGGCTGCTCTCCATCTCTTGTTTTTTCCCCCTTTTTTTTTGGTATTCACGCTGCCTGTTTCGATGCGCATCGGAACCCTTCTTCTGCAGTCTTGACCNTTCTTACACTTTCTATTCGTGCTTCATCCATGAAGCATTCCGCTGCTCTTTCGACCTCTTGCGGCTTTAAAACAAGTGGCAGGGGCGGAATTGAGCGCACGTATGAGTGCAACGCGTGTAGAAGAAACGGTGCGATAACAACAGCAGCTGCAAAAGAAAAAAAAGGGGGTTCTGAAAAATTTCTCTTTTACAAGGTTCAGATCCATCGGTCAAACAGCTGGAAGGATACTGTCCTGTCACGCTTTGCTGTTAAGTAACAGTGCACGCATGACGTTGCCTAGCGTGGAAAACAAAATCAAAAAGACAACAGTATTCCTTTCTCTTCTTCAAAGTTCTTCGTTTTTTTTTTCACCGTCATAATAGTCAGTACTTCTCGTTTTCATTTTTTCTTTTCGTACTGACCTTTTTTTTTTTTAATCTGTGATTGTGATGCGCTTTTGCACCTGTAAGTCAACTTGATTGACGTTCTCCCCCTTCCATGCTTTCCTGACAGCGCTCCCTCCTTGTTGTTCAAAAAACAATCATTTTTAATTCTTTTCTTTTAGTTGCTCTTCTTTTTCGCTTTCCCAGCTACATATTTATATCCTGTGCGTAAAAAAGGTGTTCCTCAGCACCGGCAGTGGTACAAAAAAAAAATCCATACAACAAGGATTGCGATGTCAGAAGAATCAATACCAAAATTCAGTCCCAAAAGAATAAAGGACACGCAAACCAAAGGCGCGGCTCTGGGGCTCCACCACAGCTGTCGCCTGTCCGATCGACTTTTTCCGGTTTTTTTTCCTTCCTCAATAGTTTTTCTTTGCTTCACGCACATACAAATCAGCTCTCCTGTCCGTTATAATGATCTTTCTATTACTTTTAATTCAAGCGTGTGCCGTGAACAATTCGTAAAGTGATTATGGCATACACGGATACGAGAACAGGACTGGTGCAACTTAAACGCGTGCGAGCCCCCAAAAACTTTAGCCGTATCGGACAATTCTCAACACCTGTTGATCATGGCGAACGTGTTTTTTTTTCTTTGACTCTTCCTTTTTTTTCTTTGTTTTACCAATGTAAGTAAGTGTCTCGTTGTTGTTTTAATAGTTTCGTTGTTGTTTTTAGTCTATTTGTTTTTATCAATTCCTTTTACCTTTGTTTCCATCAATGACAGCTTCCCAAAACTGTTAGAAAACGCTTTCTAACCTGAACCAAAACAACAAAAAACCGCGTGTAGCCGCTTTTGTCGATAAGTTGTTTGTGTCGCTAATGCAGAGCTCCTAATAAGTGGCATGAGGTAACGAAGACAACGTTGAGAAAAACCAATTACACGTTTCTGTTTTCTTGCATCCCTCCCAGTCATATCGAAGTAGACGCAGGCCGTCACAAATTTAACATTTAGTTTTTGTATCTCTTTGTTTCCGGAGTTCTGTTATACATCCTGTTTATTTTCTCAACCCATTTCCCCCTTTTTCAAACACGTTATGCCATTGTGGGGGAAAATAGATAAATAAGCATGTATAGACACATGAAATTTTCACTTTCAAAGAACGCTATTGAAGGCACTGTTTTTGTTATTTTTCTTTTTCTTTTTTTTCTGTCTGAGTGGTGTCTGTGGTCACTATCAAATCATGCGATGAATGCTTGTCCGAAAAAAAAAGTTGTAAATTCCGGTATCGCTGGTGTTAGTTCTTTTTTATTTCTATCTTTGTTGAAGTTCACAAAGCTTCTCTTTGAAACCACCTTTACATATACATGCGTCCTCCTGCATTCCTTTACTCTTTTTCAGTTGCTTACCAATTCGAGAGCTTTGTTTTAAATAACAAAAAAAAATGAAAAATACATGCCCTTGTTTATAGATTTCGGATGTTTGCTGCCCAGTTATTTGCGTTAAGGTTGTGTGTCGGCTCTTCGTAAACTGGTGTTATGGAGTAACTTTATTGCAATTGCTCTTGTGCAACTGTTCTCTATTGCATTGCGCGCGTGCTTTTGACAAATTTGAATCTGCGGCGACCTATCGACATGTTTTTTTTGCGAGAAGAGCACAAATAAATTTGACGTTCGCTGAAATTTATCTGTTTCTCCCTTCAGGAAGTTGGACATAAAAAGAAAACAAAAGTGTGCTGGCTATTTCTCTCTATCCCCTACTTTCCTTTCTGTACCTCTCTCGTTTGCTTCTTTTTTGCTGCCAATAACGGAACCTGTACATCATTTTTTTTTTTTCAATTCCTATGTAGCAGAGAGCTGAGTAGTTTTGTTTGGCCATTGCCTTTCTGCTTTGTATCTGATTTGAAGAGGTGCGTCATTTCAAACACAGACACGCACAATATTTTTCCTTATATTTATTAATACATTTTTCCTTTTTTTTTCTCATCTTGCTCTTCGAGGATGCAGTACTTTCTGCTGTCTTCGTCAAAAATCGACGTCTTTCAGACGTGGACCCCTGCCGCGGTGGTCGAGGTGAACGATGACAACACCACGTTTGGCTGCGTGGCACCGTCCAACCCACTTCGGCGTGTCTGCCGGCGCATCGTCACGCACCGCGCCACCCACGGCATTTGGATTGCGCTTGTGTGCCTCAGCACCGGAATGAACCTCGCTGTCCAGCCTCGATACGACATGGGCGACGCGGCGTACAAAACTCTCTTTGCGCTTCAGGTGGTGTGTGTTGCATTTTTCTGGCTGCGAATGCTGTGCGAGATCGCGGCGAGCGGCTTCCTGGAAGGCCGACACTCATTTCTTCGCAGCTTGTGGAACTGGATCGAGCTGGCAGTGAACGTTTTTGCCATCTTGCAGGTTATCCCACCCACGTTTCATATCCGCTGGATGCGCGCCGTCGCGGCCGCGCGGCCGCTGCGCTTCTTTGTCTACATGCCGTGGTGGAAGCAACTCCTTGTCCCACTCGCCCGCGGCTTTCCGTACATCTGCGACATCTTCTTAGTGTACACCCTCTGTGCCTTCGCATTTGCCCTCATCGGGGTCTTCTCCGTTGGCGAGGAGCTGTATCAGCGCTGCTACATTACCCAAGTCGACAGCGCAGCGAGCGGCTCTGCCTACAGTGGGCTGCAACTTCCTTTTCTGCTACGCAATGTGACACGTGCCTGCGGCGTCGGCTTCAGGTGCCCAAACATCAGTTCGGGCGTCACGGTGGAGTGTCTGTCCAGCGCTGCGGATTACGAGAACAGGTTCTTCACTTTCCAAAACGTCGGCGCGGCGCTGCTACGCATGCTCAAAGTTGCCTCGCTGGACATGTGGCACGAGGACCTGGAGGACATCATGAACGTGAAAGGCTCCGCCGCCGCTCTCTACCCTGTTGCGGTGGTGACGGTGTCGCAGTTTTTGCTTGTCATCGCGATGACGGTGGTGTACAACGCCTACGCGCACCTTGACTCGTGGTTTGTGCGGAGTGCCGTGACGGCGGACACGACGATGGAGGATCGACAGCGCAAAGACTGCGGCGTGCAGAGCGTCCCACCACGTCAGCAGCAACACCTGCTTGGTCGTCAGGCCGTGCCGCCGCTGCTGCTGCGCTCTCACCGCGGCTACGGCAGCGACACCAACGGCGACGGCGACTTCAGCGGAGACGACGGTTTTAGCGCTGGGGCCGGTGCGGGTGGAATGTCGGTTTCCTACCCGACCCTGTACGGCCCACCTGCGCTGACGGCGTACTCCACGGCGCAGGCGACCACCACGGCGGATGAGCGCTACGCACGCGACTTCTTCCACAGCGTCCACCTCCGCGGCTTCTGGGCCGGCCTGCGCAGCCTCGAGCAGACGACGACGCCCGGACCGCACGGGGAGCCGATGATGCGGTGGGCCGCTGCCGCGGTGGACTCGGTGCCCTCTGCGCTCTTCATGATGGTGCTCTCCATTGCCAACCTCGTGCTCCTCGCGCTGGTCTCCGTATACACCACCGATGCCCACGCGGACAAGATTTACATCACGTCGTCCGCCATGTCCATCTACTTTCTCTTGCCCTTTGTGTTGAAGCTGCTTGGGTTTGGGGTGAAGCGGACGCTGATGGATGTGTGGAACTACACCGACGTGCTTGGTGCCGTCACCGGCATTGTGGAGCTTGCCGCGCCGAGCATTTTCTTTTACCGCACCGTGCGCATCCTTCGCGTGCTGCGCTACCTCCACGTGGGCAAGTACTTCTACTCCTTCCAGCAGTACCACTACCAGCTTTGGTGCCTGCTCAGCCTTGTCCTGCTCTGGATTGCCGCACTGCTGCTCTACGCCCTCGTTGGCATGCAACTCTTCGGCAGCGCGTATGTTGCCAGCGACGACGCGCTGGTGCACAACGGTGACTTCACGACACTCTGGACGGCCCTGCTGGCGTGCTTTCGGGCCTTTACAGGGGATGTCTGGACGCGCTATCTGACTGTCGTCAGCATGAACACCACTGTCGCCACCGGCTCCCTCTTCTTCGTCTCCCTCGAGGGCATTGCCATGCTACTCCTCTTTGCGCTAGAGAACTCCATTCTCTTCCGCGGCTTCCGCGACGCCGCCCGCGACGAGGACTTGCTGAACGTCAACGATTTTCCACCGCTGCTGCTGCTGCCTGCGATCAAAGACAACGGCGGCTCTGCGACGATGTCGACTTACGGACGCGTAGGGGCCGCCCGGGCTGCGGTGGACGTCACCGATGGCGAGTGGGCACCGCAGCACAAATCGCGTGAGATCGAGGAAGGTCACCTCGAAGCCTTGCGGCGTCGGCAGCGACTGCGTGCGCAAAACGTCTTCGGCATCGGCAGTGCGAAGGCCCTACAGGTGAACGGCAACGCGTTTTTCTTTGTCAGTCCTTTCAACCCGTTACGACGCCTGCTGTTGCAGTTCTTTGGCTCCTTCCTTTACCTCATCCTGAGCACCTGTGCTGTTCTTTTTGGCTTTGTTGCCCTCTTCTTCGAGCGGGTCGACAACCCCGCGCGGCGGCAGCGCACACTGAAAGCGATCAACATTGCCTACTTCGTCATCTTTTGTGTTGAGATGGTGCTGAAGTGGATTGCGTACGGTGTCTTCGCGCCGTGCGTGCGACACGGCGACGCTGGCGATGTGGCAGAAGGCAACGCGCAAACCATTCCGCCGTACTTTCACGAGCCCCTGAACTGGATTGACTTCATTGTCAACGGCACGTCTCTGGCTGGCATCATCTACGCTCCGCTGCGCATCGGACGTGTCCTGCGTACCGTGCGGCTCTGCACCACGCAGGAGCGGCCCAACAAGACTTTCCTCGCGCTGATCGCGTCGCTGCGGCACGTGGCGAAGACGGTCCCGCTGATCTTCGCTCTTTACGTGGGCTTTGCCGTGGCAGGCATGCAAATCTTCGCCGGTGGGATGCACTACTGCAATGACCGCAGCATCTCAGGCAAGGGCGATTGCGTGGGCACCTACAACGTGAGCGTCGCTACGTACACGAACACGACGCTGGTGGAGACGGCGCGGGTGTGGGAGCGGGCTGCTTTCCACTACGACGCTTTTGGTCCCGCGCTGCTCTCTGTCTTTGCCTTTACGACGACAAACCACTACGGGCGGTTGATGGACAACGCGATGGCCATCGTGGGCAGTCAAACGGCGATGTCGTACAACCACGCGGGCTACTACGTGATCTTCTTTGTGCTGGCGCTGCTGGTCATTCGCTTGTACGCGCTTCGGGGCGTGGCGGCGGTGCTGGCGGCAAAGCTGCGGCGCTCGACGATGGACTCGATGGGAACCGCCTTGCTGACACTGCAGCAGACCCGCTTCGCCGTTTCTCGCCAGAGCATCGTCTACATGCTCTACCTCGATGCCTGTCTGTCGCCGCTGCCTTTCAAGGTGTCTCGCTGGTGCCACCGGGTGCTGACGGCCCGCCCCATCAACGGCACGGACCCCCTCTTCTACCCCGTCTTCAATGCGCTGCTGTTTATCGTGTGCGCCTTCGTTGCGGCTACGCACGCCTACGAGCCGCCGTGGCAGGCAAAGATGCTGCTGGCGGTGGAGGGGGTTGGTGTGGGCCTCTGCGGCGTCGAGCTGGTGCTCAACGTTGTTGCCTACGGTGGCGCTCACTTCCTCAAGGCGCCGCGGCTGCTTGATGCGGTGCTGTTTGGGCTTCTTATCGTCGGCGTGGCCGCGCCGCAGCTGCGCTTCTTCCGCGTGCTGCTTCTCGTAAAGCTGATCAAGAGCTCAAACATCGCGATGCAGCTGCTGCCTGTCGTGCGCCACGCCGGACTGCTCGCCAGCGCCGCGGCGATTTACTTAATTGTGCTCTTCATTTACGCCGTTGTGGGCACGCTGGTCTTTGGCGATGTCGCCCCCCACGGCGATTACCTCACCGAGAAGCGCAACTTCAGCACCGTCATCGGCTCCCTGCTCGTGCTCTTTGACTGCAGCACACTGGATCAGTGGCACCTCGTGATGTACGCGTGCTTCGAGGGGGCGCCGTGCCGCAGCAACCCAAGTGCCGTCTGCGGTCACACGCACACCGCCGTCCCGTTCTTTGTGTCCTTCGTGGTAGTGGTGAACATCCTAGCCGTGCAGCTCGTCTTTGCGGCAATGGTGAATGCCTTCACAATGCCTCTTTACGTGGACGTCATCGAGCCCTTTCTGCAGGTGCGTCGTGCGTGGCTGCGGTACGCCGGGGCGGAAAACTTGAAATGCGATTTTGACGTCTTCCTTCGCTTCTTGCCGCACCTGCCCGCGAGTCTGACAGATGGCCTCACAAACGAGAAGGGCAACGAGTCGAGCATGATTGCTTTCCTCTCGTCGCTGCGACTTCCCCTCGATGGTCAGTTGCGGCTGAGCTATCAGGACTTGCTGCGCGGCCTTGCCTATCGCAAGTACAAGATGGATCTGCTGCGGAGCGGGGCGGAGGCGTACCGGCGCGCTGCGCTGCTTTCGGTCACTGCCGGGGAGCACTACGGGCAGCTGCTGCGGCAGCGCTACTGTGACGAGATTACGCGGCTGGCGCAGACAAAGGTGGATGCGGTGCACTTGAACAGCGTGGACAGCTCACCGACGTCCTCACAGGGTGGTGGCGTGGGTGATCATGAAAGTTACCGACCAAAACACAGCGACTTCAGAGTCCCGAAAGGCGCCTTTCCAATTCCGTCCTCCAACGTTTTTCTCTACACCTTCCCCGGAGAGAGCAACGAGAAGGCACCGCCGTCGCCACCGCAGGAATAGAGGCGTTAGATAAGAGCGAGTGTAGTCGGCGTTTGTAATATTATTAAAATATCTTGGGTTTCTTTTTGTGTTTGGGTACTAAGCTTTTAGAAATAGAGATGTGTATTTTTACTTTGTTTTTCACAACCTGCTTCTTTTCAATTTCTTTTCAATCGTAAAACAAGTACTTCCTCGTTAATTCAAATATTTTGGATGTGCATTTCCGTCCACCACAAACTGTATATGTGGATGATCGCCGCAACAAGACGTGCCTCTTATTACAAGTATATTCTAAATAAAGAAAAATCTTTCTAAGCTTCTTCAAGTAGAGAGTTTACAATCTCGCTCGAAAATGTACGCGCTACGTATTTGGCACTCTCTGTTCTGCAAAAAAATAGTCAAACAGCTCAACAGCAATCTTGTGTTATTATTTCCATTTCAAAAGCAACATTTCATCTGTTCATGCAAAAAACATTTATTTATATTTAATTTATATTCTTCCAACTTTACCCCCCACCTTTCTTCAATTACGACGCTTAGCGCCACATTCCACACTCTCGTTTTCGTGTGCAGTCAACCGCAGAGCACAACAACAACAACAAATCTCTTTCTTTTTTTTTTCCAGTAGTGTAGTCGTCACTGCAGCACTATCCCGGAAGCTGTAGAGCGTTTTCCGCAACGACACGAAAGCTATACATACACGCACACAAACACACACACAAGCTATGACCATGAACGACCTTGCGTTTTTCTCCCTGCACGGGTCTAAAAACAGATTGGAGGACCGGCTGCTGCGCGACACGCTTGACTTCTCCAAGTACCACAGCCGCGACGGCGTCCTCTTTAGCTGGCGGTGGCACTTCTTCCTCGGCACACTCCCGCTGCTCTCCGACGGTGATGCGCAGCTGGAGGCGTGCCGCGCGTTCTGCGATGTGTGGGTGCGGCAGTGGGAGGAGGCGGGGCGGCGGCTCGATCAGACACTCCGCGGTGCGCCGCAGCGGAAGCCGCGCGCAGTCAAGTTCGACGAGTCCACCAGCAGCGACGGCAGCGGCAGCGACGGCGACGAGGCGGGGAGCGGCGCGAACCGCCGTGAAGAGAGCAAGGCGTCGCCGCAACCTGCTTCGTCGTCTTCCTCGTCTTCACCCCTTGCGGCCGCGCTGCCTGCTGCCACCACGACGGAAAACCCGCTAGTGCCTGCCGTGGAGAGCTCCTACGCGTTGCAGTTTCAGGCAGACGCCGTGCGGCAGACGGTGGCGAAGGACATGAGTCGCCTCTTCTGGGATGTCCCCCTATTTCGCGAGCCGCAAACAAAGGCCATTGTCTCGGACATTCTACTGAAGTACTGTATGGTGGAGCGCAAGGAGTACAAGCAGGGCTTCCACGAGCTCGTGGCGTTTCTCTACTACGCGTGTCACCGTGACAAGCTGCTTGGGGAGCGACTGGCGCGTGAGAATCCTGCGCTGCGTGCCAACCCGTACTACGCCATCTTTGAAAAGGTCTACGCGGACCTGCCGGCGGCGGTGTACGCGCTCTTCCGTCGAATGATCGCGGAGGACAACGGCGGGCTGGGGCTGTCGCGGTGGTACTACGTCGAGAACTTGAAGGAGCAGAGTGGGGTGGTGGTGTCGTGTGAGCGGGTACAGCAGGACTTGCTGGCGCAGGTCGCTCCCGAGCTGCAGCACTTACTGGATGCGGAGTACGACATCCAAAGCGTCGTCTACCTCGTCCGCTGGCTGCGGCTGCTTTTTTTGCGAGAATTGCCCTTTGATCAGGTGCTGCACGTGTGGACGGTCATCTTCTGCGAGCGCTACGTGCAGACAGGGGCGGGGCGGCGACTTTACTTGCTGGACGACAGCGTTGCGTTGTACTTTGCAACACAGCTGCTCTTGCACATCCGCGTGCCGCTCTCCACTGACGCAGGCACTGCGCTGCAGCTTCTCATGAAGTACCCTCCACTGGAGAAAGTCGAGGACCTACTCTACCGCGCCATCATGACGAACGCCGACTCGTGTCTGGCGCGGCTGGCAACGGCACCGCGGATGATCAGCGCGGTGGACGCCGTCGCGTTGCCGGCGGAGGTGACGGCGCGGCAGGGTGAGGTTCTAGCCGGAGTCATTCGCAACTTGGAGCAGTACTGGTTTCACGAGGACAACCTCAGTGCGGAAGAGCTGCAGTGCATGACGGAGGCGTACATTGAATCCATAGCACAGTTGAAGAAAGTGCGTGACGTTCTTCTTTATGGTATGGATGATTGAGAAAAGAAAAAGGCGTAAAAACCAATTGTCATGTTAAACTATACTTTTTTTTTACTGTCACTATCGAACAAATTAATAATTCAGTGTTTACGTTGCTGTACATCTGGAAAAAAAACCCCAAAACACTAACTTTTGTCACGTGTCGTACCGCTGCGTTCCCTCATGCAACAAAACGAAGAAAAAAGAATCAAAATGGGTTTCTCCCGCCGCCCACTTCGTCAAAGAGGGTTGCTGTTATCATGTTCTAACTCCTACTCCATCTCCTTCTCCTTGTCTCTTATCCTGTGCCGATTTTCGTTACTGCTTTTGACAACGCTGACCTATCTTTCTCTTTTTTTTTTGTAACTTCCCATCTGAATACGTATTCAAACAGATTAGTATCATTCTGTGGTGTATAAACAACCTCCCTAAGCTCTTGGGTAAAGACTCATATCAAACAGACAACTTTAGTCGCGCTGGATTTTCGATTTTCCAACCCGTTTCGCACGTAATTCACGAATCTCTCACCACTTATCCTCACAAGGAGCAAAGATGGCCAAGGAAGGTTCCAAGAAGAAGCAGGAGGTGCCCGCCCAGCGCGTTCCGCTGTGCCTCGCGGTCGCCGTGCTTGAGTTCATCGGGCTCTTCTTCATGTGCATCGGTTCCCCGTACGATCAGATCAAGATCACCAGCAGCACCTGGCTCATCCCGAAGGACCTCTGCTACTCCGTCTGGGGCACGAAGCGCTGCGGTGGCAGCCACCCGCTGGCGTGGCACGACGAGGCCTTCTACGCCAAGTGCGGTGTGTTCGAGGCTACCCTCAAGGCCGCCGCCGCCTTCAGCATCATTTCCGTCTTCGCCTTCGTCATTGGCTTCGCGGTGTCGCTGGCGCTGGTGTGCAAGTTCGTCTCCACGAAGATCCCGGCGATCCTCATTCTGCTCTTCGGCGTCATCGCTAGCGCTGTTCCGTTTGCGGCGATTGCTGGTCTCTACAACAACTCGCAGTGCAACACGCGCTTCCGCGACGTCGGCAAGTACCAGCCCGGCTTCCCGTTCTTTATTGTGTCGTGGTGCATGTCGGTGATCTCCTTCATCCTCATGTGCGCCGCATAAGCAAAACGGTGCTGCACGCTTCTCTAGTGCCGAATACCGCCCAAAGACGGGGAAACAGGTAGCGATGTAGATGTGCCGCACATACATGCACACAGCACCGTGTGGCCACCTCAAGACAATTTGAATGCACAATTTGATTATCGCGCACGCTACTTTTGCATGACACCACAAGCGGAAATAAAAAAAAGAAGAATTTGCATTTTACGCTGGGAGACAGTTACAGCAGGACGACGCGCGGCAAGGGTGCGGCGGCAGCGCCTCTGCGCAGGTGCACAGCTTCTACGCGTACGGTGAAGTGACTGACGTTGTATGCGTTTTTTTTCCTAATGCGACAGCGTCTCCTTTCATCGCATTGCTGTCTACTGCAAAACGCGCTCTTTGCAACGCGCGCAGTTTTGTCTCTATCGTTCTTCTTTTATGTCGTTCAAATTCTTTTATGTTTTTTTTTTTCGCTTGTGTAACGCAGCTAGCTTTCCCTTTCCCCTCTTCTTTTTTTTAGGTCCGTATCCGGCCTGGAAGCAGCCCGAATAGTTCGAGCACGGAGTGTGGCGGATCCACAGTTTGTAATTTTAACGTAAGTGGGCGGCGTCGACGATCGCTGGCGAGTCTGCGCCGAGGCAGAAGCGGACATTGTGAAACAGCAGACAATCAGGAAAAAAAATGTGATGCAGAATGAGGACGGCAGCAGAGACTTCTCACATGGAGTCACTCTGTCTTTTTTTCATTCGGCTGCATGTTTTTGTAGGCGAGTAAGTTTTTTTGCTATTGTTCCTTTTATTCAATTGTTACCGTAACGCTTCCGGTTCATCTTCTCTTTTCTTTGCTTTCTTGCGCATTGCACTTTTCTTACCTTTGTAAAGGCTCCTGTGCTCCATACTCTGTTAGGAAGTCAATTGAAATTTTCTTTTTCTTTTTTTCCCGCTTTTCAGCTTTCATACCCACCTTTCCTCGAAACTGGAGGTGTGAAAGCGCGACCTGCGCAAGATGAGCAATGCAAAACTAGTATGGGGGAAAGTGGATTTTGAAAAGAAAAGGAAGCATTTTACTGGCGTTTCAACCTGATTTGTTTTCCAGTGTCTTTTAGATCTGTCTCTCAAGCTCAATTCACATGTTACCGTCGTCGTCTTTCCTTTTTTTCTTTTTTTGTAAGAAACACTTTTCTTAATAACAGTCGAAAAAGCCAACGGAAAAGTACTGTTCTGTGTAAATGAATTACTCTAGAAAATTATATATACGATTCTAACGTAGTAATAATACAACCAAAAAGAAAAACAAGCTATGGAGAATAACGTAGGGGTGCTGGCGCACAATACACCACCAAAAAATGCGAGGGACACCTCCTGAAAGTAGATCTGCATTGATGGAACCCCATCAAATAGCTTTGCTTTCAGATTTTACATTTATCTTCTATTTTTTTTTTCGTTTGCGTAATGGTGTAATAACGTTTTACAAGTAGTCGCACTGTTTTTTCTTTCGCTCTGCAGGTGAGTGCGTTGTAGCTCCGCCTGAAAAGCAGCGCGCGAAGGCGACCGCCAAGGTTCATTTGAGCCGGGCCTATGAAAAAAGGAAGAAACAAAAACGGCCTTATCCACTTTGCTTTCTTCTGCGTTTCAAAAAAAAAAAAAGCTGTTTGACACTATAAAGAAAGTGTTCGGTCCTTTGCTGACCCATTTCTTTTTTTCTTACAAATCTCCTCTCTAGCATCCTCAGTGTCCAATCTTCCTTGTCCTTTCTTTTGCCTGTCTCTTTTTACTTAAACACTTCTGCACGACAACACAAGGCTGGCCTTTGAGATTGGCTGCTAGGTCGTCCCCTGCATATATTATTTTTAAGTTTTCACACGGGCGGGTTGAACTCCTGAGTGCCGCAAGTGTGTGCTGAGGAGCAAGGTCTGGCCTTGAACGAGTGGTGTAACAAAAAGAAGGATGCGAAAGAAAAAGACGGAGTTTTCTACTTGTCTTAGAGTTAATGAAGTGAAAATCTGTACTTTTTTTGCAAACCAAAACAAAAAAAAAAGTAAAGGTTTATTGCAAAAAACTTTTTTAGACGTTCTGCGCAGGACGTTTATTAAAAAGCGGTGCTCACAAAACCACCTTGAACTTTAGCTCCAATGTTTCTGCAACAGTAACAGTGCGAGCGCTAGAGAAGGTGTCTTTATTTGCAAAAAGTAATTTTTGTGAACACACGTCGGTGAATACCTATCTGTATTCGTTTTTTAGCAGAGCAGGCACGGTGGAGGAAAACAAGGGACTATGCTCTTATTTTTAAGTCCTTGCATCAAATTCTGTATGCCAGAATGACATTGCTTCATGTCCCGCAGCTCTCAGGACGATGTGATAGGGAAACAAAAAAACAGCGATGCCATTTTGTGTGTGTGGGTCGACTTGAGTGCAAACTTAGCTTGTGCATCATCTCTCACTTCTCTCTTGAACTTCTTTTCTTCGCATTTTGTTATTCAACTAAAATTTTTTGGCCAAACTTCTCTACCCGGAGTTGCTCAGGGTCTTTTTCTTCTATTTATGAATTCTTATCGTCATTTTTATTGACCGTCATTACTGTTCTCTTGTAATTCTACCCTGCATTCGATCACCTTTGCTCAACGGTATAGAGGTATCCACATCTTTTTTCTTGTTTTTTCTTTCTTTTTGTGACAGAAACTTATTGCGCTGCGATCATGGCGAAAGCTGCCGCGCCATCCAAGGCGGTGCTGCTTGTCAACCTCGGCACTCCGACTGCGCCAACGGCGCCAGCACTGCGAGCGTTTCTCGGTGAGTTTCTCGCTGATCGGCGCGTGGTGGATGTGCCGCGCTTTATCTGGTACCCGATTCTCTATGGCGTTATTTTGCCTTTCCGCCCCTACAAGGTCGTGCCGCTCTACAACCGTATCTGGATCAAAAAAGAGTCGGGAATTGTGATCAACGGCAAGTGCGAAGGCTCCCCGCTGACACTCTACACGGAGAGTCTGACAGAGAAGCTGCGCACCGTGTTGGAGGAGCACCACCGCGGTGATGTTGTGGTGCGGCTCGCCATGCGTTACGGTGTCAACAACATCCAGGCGACCCTTGCAAAGTTACATGATGAGTACCCAAGCGTCCATGAATTGGTGGTGCTGCCCCTCTTCCCGCAGTACTCCTCCACCACATCTGCCTGCATCTACGACGAGGTGTTTCGCTACTACATGGATAAGAACCACCGCTGCGTCCCTGGACTGCGCACGATTCGCGACTACGCCGTACTTCCCGAGTACATCGAGGCCGTCGCGTCCAACCTGCTGGCGGCCCTCAAGACGTACGTTTTGACGAAGAGCGAAACCAGCGCGGCTGGGGACTGGACAAAGGTGCTCGCTTCACACTTGACGGATGTTGCGGTGGTTTTGTCGTACCACAGCATTCCGGTGCGCTACGTGCAGGACGGCGATGACTATCCACAGCGCTGCGAGGCAACAACGCGCGCTATCCAGGCTTACCTCGAGAGTAAAACGGGAACCACCTTTGCAGACACGGTGGTGCACGTCTACCAGTCGCAGTTCGGCAACCAGCCGTGGATTGGGCCGAAGCTGGTGGAGGCTGTTGTGGCACTGCCGGCACCCGCGACGGACCCGCACAAGATCAAATTTAGCGAAGCCTGTCTCAACAAGGCCATCTTGACGAAGGATGTGAGAGTGTGCTTTGCGATGGCGCCTGGCTTTGCCGTGGACTGCGTGGAGACGGTGCACGAGATTGCGGAGGAGGCGGGTGAGATGTTCAAGCACCACGGCGGCCGCGAGTTTATCTACGTTCCTTGTCTGAACGACAGCGATGGACAAGTGAAAACCATCTCGGCCGTCCTGAAAGCAGCCGAATGACTACCAAATTTGTGTATCCTCGGAACGTGATCACGCTAAAGCACAACTACGAACGATGTGGGCCAATTTGAAGTGCTGGAAATTGCTGTCTTTTCGTTTATCTTCTTCGCTATCTTGATCACTCTTACCTTCTTATTTGCATTTCTCTTTTCATTTATATTTATTTTGCCTCCTTCTTGTCCTGTGCAGCAGCGTGCGCACTTCCTAGGAGGCGATGTGGCCATAGTAGTAGTATTATACGCCACCAGTTTTACTTCTATTTTTTTTTGTTTGTGTGTCTTACCTTTCCCTTTTTCTTTTTTTCTTCTTTTCTTGTAGTCGAATGCTGCTGTGCGGAAGCTTGGACGGTCTCACATTCTTAACCACTGCGCATAAGCGCATTCTTCGTCGATTTTTTTCACATCTGGTGGCACTACCTATTATTCTATACGTTTGCAAATTGAAGGAGAAGAAAAACCTATTTGAAGAGTGGACCTCAACGTAAGTGGATGAAAAGACCTTTGCAAGAGCAGTTCTATACTTAACGTGTCTAAGGTATATGCGTGTTTACAAATGCGACTGCGTTGTTGAGGCGAATAGCGTACCGGGCAATACGTTTTGCGACATGGCAAGGTTGTGCATCGATTGTACTCACGTGCTCTTTCGAAGCACAACTCTTTTCGTTGCCTTTGCCGTTGGATGTGCGACAATTTCCTGTCGGCAAGCCAAATTTTTACGAATGATGCTCTATCGTCTTCCCCTAACGTGTGTTTTTACTTCTCTCTCTGCCCTCTGACTCTGATAGGTTTTGCACATCAACTGCTACATAGCAGGCCAGCTTTTTTAACTATGGATTTTCTGCAAATTGTGGACCCAACCAGCTTTGCTGCGGCCTCCGCGGTGCGCGTGCTGGTGGAGTTGCTTTTCGTGGCTGCCTTGGCTGTTGCACTCGGCGTGGGTCTGCGCGTTGTGCCCGAGAAGTTGGTGCCACGGTCGAAGATGACGCGAGGAGACGCCGCCGCCACTGCAGCCAAACCCGCACGCGTGGCCGCGGCTCGCGCATCTCCGGCCCCGGCGGCGGCGGCAACGGCCGTTCAGCCT